>JAPKLY010001494.1:0-42487 GCA_026898435.1 Prunella vulgaris | reverse complement strand
TTCCGCACACAAAATCACTGCGCACTCTGCTGATTGTAAAGTCAGCTGTTTTCAAAACAAGAAGACTCAAAGTCTTCTTTAGGGACCAACAACAACCTAGAACTGACTGGCTATTCAGATGCTGATTATGGAGGCTGTAGACTTGATAGGAAATCAACTACAGGCACATGTCAGTTTCTAGGGAGTAAACTGATCTCTTGGTTTTCTAAAAAGCAAACCAGTGTTGCAACGTCTACTACTGAGGCTGAGTATATGGCGGCAGGCAGTTGTTGTTCTCAGATTCTTTGGCTGAAACAACAACTGAGAGACTACCAAGTAGAGGCCACTGAAGTCCCAATCTATTGTGACAATAATAGTGCCATTGCCATATCCCAAAACCCAGTCTTACATACAAGGTGTAAGCATGTAGACATCAGGCATCACTTTATAAGAGATCATGTTGAGAAGAAGGACATCAGGCATCACTTTATAAGAGATCATGTTGAGAAGAAGGACATCAGGATGGAGAGAGTCCCTACTGAAAAACAGAGAGCTGACATCCTGACTAAGGCATTGCCTGAAACCAGGTTTGTTGAGTTATCAGTAGAGTTAGGACTACTTGACCCAGGCTTAGGAGATTCTATCTGAATCTCTGATCAAAATGCATAAGGTCAAGGGGAATAACTATTTTGGACTCAGGATAAAGGAATCTCAGAGAGAATGTGAATGGTTGTAGGGGGAACACTCAGTATAAAATGAATGATCAGTGTAGACTGACTAAGCTTCAGGACACAGAACTCAGGGCTTGTCACCCTGTTAGTGCAATAAGTGGTATCAGTCAGAATACAAATCTGACTGACTGGTATGTTTCCTGATTTTTATCTAGTCATCTGATCTTGCGTGCATTTTCCTTATACTATTTGCTGTATTGTCAAATCAATTTAATTTGTTAAATGATCCCAGCCATTCATTTTAATATTCGGTTATTATTTAATACAATTTATTTAAATTAAATACGGACATGCTCTAATGTGCATTTAATGCACTGTGGGCGGGAACAGTTTTCGATAAAGTTTGACCAATTACTTTTGAAAAACCGAAGAGTCAAATGCTTTTCACTGTTCAATCTTGACCATTGAATCTCATAGGTCATAATTTTCTAAGCCACCCGATTAAAACTGAATTTTTTGTATAAATAGGGGAAGATTGTGTTGTTAAAATCTTTATGCACCTAAATATTTTCCTTACATATTCCTCTCTGCAAACCGACCTTATTCTTTCTTCATATTACTTCAATGGCTTCTCCATCTGCAGATTCCTTCTTTGGAAATCTTTTCCATCTAAGGAATGAGATTCATTATGAACCATATGGGGACTTTTCCTCCAACCACCCCGATATTTTGCCTGTACAAGAACTATTCAATAATGCAGGTCTTCTGCAATTCATTACAGCAAGACCACAGAGGCTCCACCCGAGACTTGTTGCTGCATTCTACCTAAAGATGGCGCAGAACAAGGAGTCACAGGAGTGGGAAACTTGCATACCCCTGACCACCTGTACAAAGGGGAAGGATGGAGAGGAGGAGATGTCCAGGAGATGGGTCACTCTCAACATCCAGAGGAAGATTAAGGAGGTCTTTAATCTTCCCAGTTCAGGATGAAGCCCAGTGGATTATGGGTATGGGAATGAGAAGGACTTTCTCCAGTCCTTATGTGATGGGGATGTCGTCCTGAAGTCGGGCCTAAATAAATCAGTCCTGAGGACTAAAAACCGCCACTTCTTCGACCTGACAAGTCAGGGAGTGATGGGGATTGCCGGAGGATTGGAGCAGATCTCCAGACCAAAGCTTTATACGATGATGGCAATCTCGGACGCCTCTATGCACAACTTTAACTGGGAGGATTACTTCCTCCAAATGCTGGTGGCTGAGACCAGCAAAATCAAGTACTCGCCAGAGGATCAGGCGACATTCGAGGCCAAGATGCACTTTGGCACCAAGATTTCTATGCTCTTGGAGACCCTGGATCTCGGTGATGTGGATCAGGCCCAATCACTCGAGATTCCACCGATAATCAATCTATTCAGAGCTTACTCCGATGATGCTGGCACCAGGAGACGGCCTCGGACTCAGAAGAAGAAGGCCCAGGCAAGCATGACTAAAAGAGTCAAGGCTCAGGCAGGCAAGTCTTTTGAGTCTGATACAGCAAAGCCAGCGGAGGAGAAATCTAAGCCCTCAGGACCCAAGCAACAAAAGCTGAAATTTCTCTATTCAGGGTCAGCTGAGCGAGAGAAGAAGCTTGTGGAAGAGCAAGAGAAAAAGCTTGTGGAAGAGAAAGAGGCTGAAGAAGCTATTCAGCATGCACCTCCGGAGAGGGAACCAACTCAGGCGCAGGCCATTCTTGAAATTGCTCCCATTACATCTGTTCCGGATGTTGCATCCCCTGATCCTGATCAACTGATCCTTAACATTGCTGAAACTTATCAGAGTTTGGATCAGGTGGAACCTACTCAGGAAGGAGGAGTTGAGCAGGAGGCTGCTGAACCAGTTCAGGCTGAAACACCATGGCCGTTCCCTGCGCCCGATGTGAATATTCTTTCAGATTTTGACATAGTAGCAAGGGGAGCGGCAGCTGAAATGGTGGAAAGGAGATTTCCTGATCTCACTGAAGCTCAGAAGGAGGCAGTTGTGCAACTCCGCACTTTTACCATGATCAGAAACGCTACATGGTCTGAGCTCAGTCAGCTAGGAGAGTCCAGAGGATGGGACTGCATTGCAGAATTAGAAGCCGCCCTCTTTGATCATTTTGATGTGAACTCTCTACATAAATTGATTAAGATGGTGGATTTTATCAAAACAGTCCGCCGAACCTATCCTGAGCCTGAACCTCAGAAAGCTGAAGAAGAGAAGGGAGAGGTGAAGGAAGCTGAGCAGGAGGTGGTAGTGGTTGCTGATGATGATCAGCAAGGTGGCACTGAGGGAGTCAGTGCACCGGCCGATGAAGCAATCCTGGGACCCGGAATTGCGGAGGCTTCAGGAGAGGGTCCACCAGGCATGGTCCGAGTCAGAGGCAAATGGACTACACCCGAAGCAATATATCTTCAGAATTCCTCACGAGCTCTTGGCAATCTGCACAGGAGGGTCATCCTCGTTGAGCGAAAAACTAGTAGGGTTGGTTCAAATTCTGAATTGCTGAACAAGAAGTTGAACAGACTGGACCGTGACCTGAATGATATGGCCACTGATATGCATGCTGCAATAGATCTCCTTGGGGAAGCTCGGACTAGAATCAATGTAGACCTCACTGTTATTTCTGAGCAAACCAAGGATGCCATTTAGAACTGCAATCAGATGGTTTCTAATGTGCAGACTCAGCAAGAGACTAAGGTTGCCAATTTTCTGGATCAACAACTGTCTGAAAAAGTTGATCAACTGGTTGATGAGAAGTTGGTCAAGCTGAAAGCTGAACTGAAGGAGGAACTGCTGAGTGAGATGTCTGAATAGGAGAAGGATGCAATTGCCACTGCCCTGAACAATCGGATGATGAGCTTTGAAGGACGGCTAAAAGCTGAGCACAATTCAGCCGTCGACAAGCTAAGTGTTGGCCTGAGAGGGATGGCCAGGCAGATTGGGCAATTGCAGGGAAAGCAGACTGAGATGGATGGTCAGTTTACACTATTGGCGGAGTCAGTGGATGAAGTTGTCAAACGGATAAATGACGATGATGCCAAAAAGGGGGAAGAAGGGAAGAAGCAGATTGCCATTATTGGTAAAGCAAAGAAGAAAAACTTCCCCCCTGAACTGATAGCGGCGGAAAGAAAGAGGACAAGGTCCGTCGCTGCCATCGAAGATGCTGAAGGTTCAGAGCCGAAAAGATTGAGGTCGTCTGAGGACCCTGCTCTGGAGCCTTTGTACAAAGAAATGGAGGAGCAAATGCAAGCTGGGCTGACCACTCAGAAGAAAATGGTGATGACTGAAGCTGAAAAGATAGCGAAGATGAAGGAGATTTCGCTCCTCAGTCAGATCCAGCTCTTGAAAGAGTCCAATGAGTATCTGACTTCGCAGGTTCAGAAGAAAAAGTCTGTGACTTCTGGATCTCGGATGAAGACTCAGAGGAATTCGGTGGTTAGTTCAGATCAAAGCCCTCCTCTGAAGTTTGTGGAAGACTTCATTCCGATAGAGCTGTTGGAGGTGTGGATTCCGATCCGGAATAGGTAGGCCTACCTATTCTATGTGGTGGGGCTATGGGACGATCTAACTGAAGAAAAAGACGTCATACTCCATCACTGGATGGCACAGGAGCATCCTGATCTCTGAGCTGATATCATCAGACATGCTGACATTGAAGGTGTCGAGATCGCTCCTCCGGAATTCATCAAGTACCCTCCTCCACTCTTTAAGAACTCCAAGCAACTGGACCGGAAAGCAATAGCTGAAGAAGTCATCAGGGTAGGATGAGCTGTCGGGGCCATTGCTGACCCGAACAGGATGAAGCAGGTCCTGAACCGGGTATTGGAGATGTACGAGATTCCACTGACTGCTTGGAATAAGGATGAAGACTAGACCAGGAGCTAGTTGTTCAGGAATTTTGTAATAGCTTCAGGACACTTGTATTTTCTTATCAATCAATGAAGTTATTTATTTTTCCTGAGTACAACTTCTTGTTGACTCCTGAATTTACTTTTCTGAATCCTTATCAAGAACTGTACTAACCCATTCCTTGTTTTCATCTTATAGACTAAGTACCTAGTTTGTCAGGTGGTACTGAGTTATTCTTACTGACTAAGTCAGTTGATTTTATAGATGAATTGGAATTTGCTTAAGGGTTTTGGCATCATCAAAAAGGAAGAAATTGTTGGGACAATCTGAGTATTTTGATTAGATCCCAAAACCCCTGATGAATTTGCCTAAGTATAGTTGTTCAGGATAAAATAATTCAGGATAGTTAGGTTAGAAATTCAGTACAGGAGGACCATGCTGAAGACTGAAGAATATTGGAGTCGACCCAATTTACTGAAGTCTGAAGTGTAAACCATCCTGAAGGAGTCAGTCAGTCTTGCTGAAGATTGTCTGTTCTGAAGCTGAAGATCGAAGCCTGTTGATTCATCCTGAAGTCAATCCTGAAGTACCATTGGCTGATGTTTCTACTGAGTACACTAAGCATACTCAGGACAGAAGTTAGTCAGTGAAGAGTAAGTGTCACCTATCAGGCTGTGCTGAATGCACTTAAGACCTGACTTAGGCCTTGGTTCAGTTCGCCTAAATCCTATATGTCCGAAGCAAAAAGATTACACATACTGGGCTGAATAACCTATCAGGCTGTGCTGAATGCACATAGGACCTGACTCAGGCCGTGGTTCATTTCACCTGAATCATGTAAGTCCAAAGCAAAAGGTTATTTATGCTATGGGACAAGAGACAAAGAGAATGTCAGTAGACTCCATTAAAAACACACGTTCAGACTGAGTTATTAACAAGAGACTCAGAGTATTGAATGTACGAGGAAGGACAAGTGTCTGAAAGTCAACTAGCCGTTAGAGCGGAGAGCCAATGATCTTTCAACACGTATGTACGGAGTCCACGCAGCATTTAATGCGGCGTTTAATACGTCTCAAAAGTTGCAGGTGATGTGACAACTTGCCAGAATAAGCATGGCAGTTAGGTCAAACAGTATTTCTAGCCTGCATTCTACCTAAAATAGGAAGATTTGATTTGATCTTCTCCAAATGATCTATTTTGAATATTGCCTATAAATATGGAGAGCCTAGCACCCATTCAAGGCTAACGGGAAATTTCCAAGAGAAAACTCTCAAGAATCCAAGCATTCAAAGCATACTATAAACAACACTCTGCAATTAAATTTCCCTAGTGTTGTAGTAGGATTCACTCTGTATTTGCTTAGATCGATAGCTCTATTATTTAGCATTGTTTTGTATTGGTAGAGCTATCTTAGTTGGAAACCAGAATACCAAACCACTCAAGGTGTGAGATTGGTTGGTTAGAAGGACTGGGACTTGTAAAACGCCCAGGGGTCAGTTCCTAAGAGAGGAAGTTTGCTACTCGTGTCCCTTGGCACGTAAAACCCAAGTACCTATCCTCAGGGTTTTGAGGATAGCTTCCTGTTAAATCAGGTCGTGGACGTAGGAGTTGGTTATCTCCGAACCACGTTAAAAAGTCCCCTGTGTGCTGATTTACTGTTCTGTTCAGGATCATAACTGTCATCATAATAAACTGAACATTCTGCATCGTTTTTCTATTCAGGACTGAATCAATCATCCTGAATCTTAACACTGTGCACTCAGCCTTAACCACCAGTTTACTAAGCAAACTCAGAGAAAATGTTTTCAGAAACTAAAACGAGTAGAATCTAAGGGCTCACTTTCCGCACTCACTCTGGCTCACTGAGATAGTGGTCCAACTGACTAGCTTCCGAGCTGTCAGTAGGTTTGTTATCTCTACTGAGCTTCCTAGCATTTTACTCACACTCAGCTTATCTGACTCGTTACTGAACTATCCCTGTTGCCCCTGTGGACCTTCAGCATACTGAGTACTTCAGGAAATCCTGACTGAGAGTGTTAGAGCATTTTTCTGAGTCTTTCAGAAAAATCTGACATCAGTGTATTCCCCCCATACACTAATTATACTCGTTTCGGGACCAACAAAGAGATTTAATCGTCTCATGATGATCATCTTCATCTTCCACATGCCCTTCTTCCACCATTCTTTCCACTTCCCCTTTTTCTTTATCATTACCCCCATATTTCTCCTCATAATCGACCTGAATGCTCAATTGCTCCAATTGGAACTCAAAATTTGTGATTTGATGACTTTGGGACATGAACATTTCATCAAACTTCTTATTTGTTTCCTCGTAGTACCTTTTCCATTCCATTCTCGTTTCTATCAATTTCTTGAGGATTTAAGCTAACATATCTTCCACATAGCTTGAAGAAGTATCCTCTTGATGGAAAGTCATAGGAAGGTATGGAGTGTAGGAGCATGTATAATCATGATGAGAGTAGGAATCTGGATATGACATTTCACAAATCTCATGGGCTTGTTGGGTCAATTGCCCCAATTGGAGCTCTAAGCTCTTGATTTGATCTCCTTGAGTTTGGAAAAGTCTATCAAACTTCCTATTTGTCTCTTTAAAACTCCTTTCATTCTCCCTTTGAATTTCTTCAAGTTGAGTGAGGATGTAGACTAGAGTATCATCAAGGTTGCTTGGAGGAGTTTCTTCATGATAGCAAGGCATAGGAGAGGGTAAAGTGTTAGAATGGTGATCCTCATAGGAGTAGGAATCTTGAGATGGATATGAGTTAGAAGGATAAGAAACTTCTTGTGGAGGTGGTGGAATTTGAGTTTAGTTCCATAACGTCATCATTATGAACTTCATACATTCTTCTAGCATGGTGATTTTATCGAAAGTGGTTGGGATTTTAAATGGGTAAAGTTGATGTAGGTATGGATTAGGAGATGATATATTTTGTGGAGAATACGAGTAATGATTGTATTCGCCCATCTTCAATCAAGTGCACTCCTACAAAAATCAAGCAAGTATCAACACTCACCAAGAATAGTAACAATCAAACAACAATAACAAAGAAAAGAAATGTAAACAAACATCAACTAGCTTGACAAAGAGACCGTTTCCCAGGCAACGGAGCTAAAAACTTGTTTTGGCGTTGCCGAGACTCAAGGATGCTCAAGCAAACAAACAATACAAACCAACAACATTCAAAACATTCAAGTAAACAATCAACAACTCGCTCAACAAAGAGATCGTTTCCCCGGCAACGGCGCCAAAAACTTATTTGCTAAAATCATGATGATTTCCACGCAAGTGAACGTGGTCATTGTTGTCGTGGCAAGTTAACCAAGTTAAATATCGAACACATGGAAACGATGCGATATCAAGCAAGTATTGAATGTCTACAAAGGTAGATAACTAGGAAAGCAAGAAAACAATCATGGTTTCTATCTACTAAATCAACAAGAAAATGTAAATCCTAACTATCAACTCAAAGAAGTGAGCAAGTATGGAAGTAATCCTACTATGGTTCCTCTAGAATCCTATCCATCATAGCATGCAAAAGATCTCTTGATGTATTAATCAAGCCAACTAGTGTCTAGATCTTTCTACAACACAAGGTAAGACTCTATTAGGTGTCTAGATCTCTCTACAACTTCTAACACTCCAATTAATAGGTTTTAGGCTAATATGCATTTCTCATTGGTCATACAAGCCAAATATCAAACACTTGGTATGCATAAGGTTCTTATAGCTCAGTTCTCATTTCATTGTTAAAACATATAAGCCATTCAATCCAATTTAACATCCCAAGAATTCATACAAGTCATTAATAAGAGAACTAACACAACAAGATCACTAATTCAAGCATAGGATTAACAAGAGACTAAATTCACCATAGTATTCATACAACCATGCATCAAGGAATTAGCCCATGGCTAATTGGAATTGAAAATCAACAATTAACATTCTAAGCATCATGAATATTAACTAAAACATGAGAATTAAAGGAAAACTTACCATAAGTGGATGAATTGAAATACAAGCTACAAACCTCCAAAATGCTAAATCTTGATCCAAAGTTCAAAATACAAAAATGAACTGCAAGAATGAAGCTCTAATCACTCCGAGTATGCTGGAACAAACGGATCTAAAATCCAACGGATGAATCAAAAGTTATGAAAGAAAGAAGATTAAATCTAACTAAGAACCCACTAAGTAACTACCTAATTCTCTCTCTAAACTAATCTAAGAAAGTGGAATAATGATGGTATGCCTTGAGAATCTGATCCTTGAGGTATTTATAGTGCCTACAATGTTTAGTCCAAAGTGCCCTCATTAATAGCCCTGAAATTTCGGACATTTTTCACTTCTGTCGCCCAAGACTTGGCCACCTGTCGACCAAGAGTTGGCCACCTGCCATCCGAGCTTGGTCGCGCGAAGCCTGTCTTTCTAGGGGCTCCAGTCGTGCGGAGGCTGTCTTCTGATGAAGGGGTACTATCGACCGAGACACTTAGTGTCGGTCGATGCACGACTTCCTCATTTTTTGTCATATCTTGAGCTCTAGAACTCCGATTGACTCGATTCTTTTTGTGTTGTGACCCTCTCTTAAAGCTCTAAAACATGGGACATCAATTGAACCAATTGGCTTAACTCCAGAATTTTGGATTTTACTCAAACTTGCTCGTTTTTCACCGATTTTGCTCGTTTTCACTACAAAACATAATTTTCTAGCCAAAAAGGGTTAATAGCACAATTTATACCATATTAGGGTCAAATATGAACATAAGAACATCAAAAGCATATAGAAATGGATGCAAAAAGATGCAATTATGACCCTAAACAGAAGTGGTGGTTGATATGAGTAAGGTTGAATTAGGAGGGTATGTGTATTGTGGAGAATACGAGTAATGGTTGTATTCGTCCATCTTCAATTGAGTTCAGTCCTACAAAAACAAGCAAGTATCAACACTCACCAAGAATGATTAAAGACAACAAAGAAACAAAGAAAAACAAAGTAAACGTCAATACAAGCCTAATAAAGAGACCGTTTCCCCGGTAACGGCGCCAAAAACTTGTTTTCCAATTTCGTGTCTCATGCAAGTGGACGTGGTCGTCGTATACGTGGCAAGTTAACCAAGTAATAAAAATATCGAACACAGGAAAACGATGCAATATCAAGCAATCATTGAGTGTTCACAAAGGTTAATAGCTAGGAAAGCAAGAAAAGTCTTGAATTCTATCTACTTCAAAAAACCAAAGTAAAAGCTAACTATCACCTCTAGGAAGTGAGCAAATGTGTGGTGTGTGTGCAATGGAGTAATCATACTATGGTTCACCTAGTGCCTATCTATCCTAGCATGCAAAAGGTCACTTGATGTCTTAATTGAGCTATGGACTTTAACTAGTGTCTAGATCTCTCTAACAACATAATCTAAAGGGCTCTATCAAGTGTTTAGATCTCTCTAACAGCACCCAATACCCTAATTGAGAGGTCTTTACTCCTAAAAAAATCTCATTGACTTAAGAGCATTTAATCAAACACTTGGCATGCACAATGTTCAATAAAGAACATCTATGAATCAATTCAATTCTCATATGTTGCTAATCCACTTAGGCTCTAAACATCCAATTGACATACCAAGCATTCATACAATTCATCAATTAAGAGAACTAATCCATCAAGATCACTTAATCATGCATATGATTAATAGAACACTAAACTACAACATAGTATTCATACACCAATACAACAAGGGATTAGCCCATGTGTAATTCGGTATCCAAAACAACAATTAACAATCTAAACATCATTATTAAGAAATAAAACAAGAGAATTAAAGGAAAACTTACCATATGTAGAAGAATGGAAATACAAGCTACAAACCTCCAAATGCTAAGTCTCGATCCAAAGCTCAAAAATATAAACCGAACAGTAGAAACGTAGGAAATTCAATGGAGATTACAATACAAAAAACGGATTAAAGATCTAATTGCTAGATTAAAAGTAATTGTAGAAAGAAGTAAGAAATCTAACTAAGAACCCACTAAGTAACCTCTAACCTCTCTCTCTAAAACTACATAATGATCTAAAGTAATGAAAAGCTCCTTTGAGAATCTGACCCTTGAGTATTTATAGTGCCCCACATGCTAAGACCAAAGTTCCCTTCATTAATCGCGCAAAAGGACGAGAATGCCCTCGAAAATGACAAAATCAAAACTCGCGCTCGGACGCATGCCTTGGCTCGCTCGGACGGCTCTTGTAGAGCGGTTGGCTGGTTGTGCTCGAGCGAACCAATTTTTCCCATACAGGTGAAATTGGCTCGGACGTAGAAGGCCATCCGCTCGGACGTCTGAAGGTCAATGCTCGGTCAACGGTAAGTCTTGACGTCCGATTTCAACTTTTTCGTTTTCGATCCCACGGCTCATCCAAGCTTCCTAGGGTGTTCAATTGAGTATTTAAAACATCTCCATGGGCTCGGATTCCACCATTTCACCTCTTATAATCCGGAATTCCTCGTTTTTGCTCGTTTTTTCCTACAAAGCACACTTTCTTGCCAACAAAGGGTCAATAGCACAATTAATAGCATATTAGGGTCAAATATGAACATAAACCAATTAATATAACACCAAAATAGATGCTAAATGATGCAATTGTGACCCTAATCAGGAAGAACTTGCGCAAAATTGTTATATATTGTTGATAAAAGGATCTAAGCTTGAGATAAGCTTGAGGATTAGAAAAGAACCAAGTATAAACAGACAAGAAGGTATAAGCTGCTCGCCTATATGCTCGCCAGGCTGCTCGCCCACATGCTCGCCCGAGGTTAGAGGTGTCAAAGCAACGAGCCTACGTGGCCTTTCCCCAGTTGCTCGCACCAATGCTCGCCCAGATGGTCGTCTTTAGCCTGGATATAATAAGGCAGCAAGTTTAGAAGATAAGCCCATGCTGCTCGCCCGGCTACTCGCCCCCTTGCTCGCTACATTGTCCATCTCTCCTTCGAGGGAAAGAAGACACAAGATGTCCAAAGGACCTGTATGAAAGGTCCGGATTGTTGAAAGCTAGAGTTAGTGGGGCAAAGCTTGGAGGGGGTGACAAGTGGAGGACACTTGTCACCCCCACAAACCATATGGCTTAAAAAGAGGCCACCTCATCCTTAGAGGGATATAAAGAAGAGGAAAAACCTCATTTGTAAGGATTCAATTTCCAAAATACAAGAAATACATTACACAATTCCTCTCTCTACTTTTCCAATTATAATTCCTATTACTAATCAAAATTACATCTTTAGATTATTGTTTGAGTGATTTTCTACGTATAAATTAGCCACATAAATCATTCGGTTATATAAATTGCTCAACAATTTGGCGCTAGAAGGAGGGTCCCGAACCTCCGTCAATTGAAGAATTCGATACTCATTCTTCATTATTCCTCAAGAACACCAAGAACGCCCTTCGAAGTCCGGTAAATGTTTTGAAGAATATCTTCAATTGTGAGTGTTTTCAAGAATTTATTGTCTTCGAAAACACGAACTAGAAAAGATTTCTTTAAAATCCCGTCTGCTATACTTAAATATCAACCGGAAATAATGACGAGACATACGTACGAATCCTCCCACGATGAATCCCGCACTACCTCGACAAGTCAGAGATGGAGGGGACGAGGACCATCCGGACACCGTCAAACTGAACAAGCTCGTGTCCCGGCGTTACCGGTGGCTCCGGTCGGTCAACAAATTGAAACTACCATTGAATCAATGGTTAGAACGCCCGAGGACATCGAGAGAGCGATGACCACCCTGAAACAATTACAAAGGCAGCAGGTGGTGATGACACGTCGTCCCATAATTCAGGTTGCCCAGACTGAGACGAGACATACTCGAACAAGCTACCATCCTCAGGAGGAGGAGGCCAGTAGTGGACGTGTCGTGCCCGAGAGTTCAAGAGGCAAACAAAAAATGTCTGATCGCCTTGGACCACAACCCCCACGCTCAAGCCAGCGACCAGCTGGGCAAGCAGGTGGGCGACCAGCGGGGCGACCAGCTGACCAAGCATATGATCAACCTGAACGCCTTGACGGGTCACAAGGCGATAAGTGCGGTAATCAAAGTCATCACTCAGAAGGGAGAAGGTCGGAGCATTCATATCGCCAGGAGCCTTGCGAGTCTGATGCCCGGCACCAACGAAGGCCGGTGCAAGAAAGGTTGAGGAGACGGGCATCCGAGAGGTTAGGACCAAATACCGCGAGTAACCTCCAGCAACCACACCGGGAAATCGCCCGAAGTGAGGGACTGCCGGGGGCAGCACGTCATCATGAGGTGCACCCGGAACAGCCTCGAGGAGGGGGATCATCCCGTGGGTCGTCCGTCCTAGAGATCGAGAAGTTGAAGAAGCTGTGGAAGAATTACAACACCAGGTGGCCATCAAGGACAAGGTGGAGACATACACATCACTCCCAGTATCACCATTATCGCCGGTCATCCTAACTGCACCAATCCAGAAGAAAATACAGTTTCCCTCACTTGTGTTGTATGAGGGAGAGTCTGACCCCAAGGTTCACATCTCAAAATATGCCGATTATATGATATCAATGGGGGCATCGGATGCGACGCAGTGTCGGAACTTTCCCTTAACTCTTGGAGACCGGGCGCATAGATGGTTCTCAGCCTTGACACCTGGATCAATTCAATCATTTGGGCAGTTGACCCGGGAATTCCTATCCCACTTTTCGGGATTTGGAACGTATCTGACGCAGAAACATAGGTTGGCCAACATCTCGCAAGGGTCCGAGGAGACTGACCAACAATACCTGGAGCGGTTTTATAGAATCCTTCTGGAAGGGGAAGCGGTCAGTGACGATACAAAGGTTGTGGCAGTCATGGCGGGACTGCGTAAAGGAACGGACCTATGGAAAGAAATGCATTTGGCCTGTCCTAGTACATACGCCGAGTTCCGCCACAAAGCTGGTGTATACGTCGCAATGCAGGAAGCGATGGCCAAGCAGTTGGCACCAGAGACTGAAGATAAGAAGAATGGAAAGAAGCCTGGTGGTAGTGGTTATAAGGCCCCGAAAAATTTGAAATCATTTGGGGACACGGCAGAATATAAGGAAAAATTGAACCAAGTCTTAACTACCACGATTGATCACGTCTTCACAGCTGTGAAAGACCAAGATATTCCAGCTGCACCCCGGAGGATCAGACAAGATCGCAGCAAACTAAACCCAAACAAGTTTTGTGCATACCATCAAAGTATCGGGCACTTCACCAGTGAATGCCGCGATCTGTTAAAACAGTTATGGAAATTCTATGAGGATGGAAAACTAGCCGAGTTTGTAAAGAAGGCTCCAGGAAAAAGACAACGTCCGACAAGACAGGAAGCCTCGGATGATGAAGGAAGCGATGAGGCGGAGAGAGCCCCAAATAGACAAGTAAGAAGGGGTCCACCAGCATGGCCGACGCATCTGGAGCCGAACCGAGAAATCCTTGTGATCGAAGAGATTGGTTCGGCAGGAGGGATGGTAGATGGCCGTCCAACATCAAAAAGACAGAAGAAAGCAGAAATTCGGGCGGTCAATCAGGTGCAAGAGATGGGGTCCGGATCAAAGGCGGCTACGAAACCAGTTGCGGAGTTGACTTTCTCTCAAGCAGATCTTGAAGGGATCCTTACACCGCACAACGACTCCTTGGTTATCAGCGCCAATATCATGAACGCAAGAGTACACCGACTGCTAGTGGATACGGGAGCTTACACAAATATCCTGTTCAAAAAGACACTAGACCAGCTAGGAGATTATGAATCCTACATAGAGGATTGCAATCACAAGATAGTGGGATTCGGAGAAGCTGTGACCGTCCCACTAGGTGTAATAAGGTTGCCGGTAGAACTTGTAGCGCTAGAGGACCCGGAAAGGAGGATGACAAGGTTGTTAGATTTCCTAGTCGTAGATCAACCATCCACCTATAACGGGTTCCTCGGCCGCCCTTTCATTTCTGAATTTAAAGCTGCATGTTCCACTTACTACTATTGTATCAAATTCCCAACTCTCAAGGGTGCAGGTACGGTAAAAGGGGACCAAAAGAAGGCGCGAGAATGCCTATTAACCCTGAAAAAGCCCGTGAACCAGGTGTTAGTGTTTGAAGATCCAACATCACAGCCCTCCACAAGCGAGCCGAGCAATTTGGATGACACTTCGGTAGACACCGAAATGATGGAAATAGACCAAACATCGGAAGACATGGAGGTGGATAATGTATTCCAGCAAGATCCTGTGACCGTAGCCAAAGAGAGTGGTGGAATGGAAGCAGCGCCGGAGGATCAGACAGAGGCCTCGGAAGACATTGAGCCCCGGTTGGGCTATGAACCTACCTCGGAGGAGATGGAAACGCACCTTGAAGGACCAATTGATGATCCCCGGTGGAAAGATAAAAAGAGACGCGCCACACCAGTGGAGGAGCTCAGATCCATACAAGTTGATCCAGATAAAGAGGATCTAGAACTCTTTATCGGGTCAGAATTGGAAGAACCTTATAGAAGCCGGATGGAGGAATTCCTTCGGTCAAACCTCGATGTGTTTGCATGGTCACACGAGGATATGACCGGCATACCAGTGGAGCACGCTTGCCATCGCCTGAATATAGATCCCACGAAGAAGCCTGTTCGCCAGAAGAGGAGAAAATATGGGCCAGACAAGTATGAGGCGTTGACCGGTGAGGTGAAGAAACTTTTGGACAATAAACTCATAAAGGAAGCACTATGTCCTCAATGGGTGGCGAACCCTGTCTTAGTCAAAAAACCAAATGGAACATGGAGATTATGTATAGACTTCACAGATCTTAACGCCGCATGTCCAAAGGATAACTTCCCTCTACCCCACATTGACCAGCTGGTAGACAATACGGCGGGACACGAACTAATGACGTTTATGGATGCCTTTGTAGGTTATCACCAGATTGCCATGCACCCCGATGATCAAGAACATACAGCCTTCTATACAAATAAAAATCTATTTTGTTGGAAAAGGATGCCCTTCGGGTTGATCAACGCCGGCGCCACATATCAAAGATTAGTCAACAAGATGTTTGAGCAACACCTTGGTGACACAATGGAGGTCTATGTGGACGACTTTGTTGTGAAGAGTCTTAGAAAAGAAGACCATCTGGAGCACCTCAAGCAAGCATTCGATATCATGAGGGCGTATAACATGAAGCTTAACCCAAAGAAAAGTAGCTTTGGGGTACAATCCGGTAAATTCCTGGGACATCTCGTAAGTCAACGGGGCATAGAAGTCAACCCATCACAAGTTAAATGTATCCTAGACATGGGTCCACCAAAGGATGTACCGGCAGTTCAACGACTTACCGGATGTCTCGCGTCACTTAATAGATTTATATCCCGATCTGGGGACAAGAATAGACCCTTCTTCGAGTCTATCAAAGGCAAAGGCACCTGCAAAAGGACCGGGAAGACCAACTATGTATGGACGGATACTTGCCAAAAAGCGTTCGAAGATATAAAGAGCTACCTCAGTAATCCCCAGATCCTGTCAAAACCGGTGCCGGGAGAAAAGCTATACTTATACCTGGCGGCCTCGGAAGTAGCCATAAGTTCAGCCTTGGTACGGGCAGAAGGCAAGGCGCATCTGCCAGTGTATTATGTCAGCCAAGTGCTACATGAAGCAGAACTACGATATTCCCCAATGGAAAAATTGGCATATGCATTGGTGATGAGTGTGCGGAAGCTCCGGCCATATTTCTTCGACCATCAAGTTGAAGTTTTGACAACATTTCCCTTGAGGCAAGTCTTACATAGACCTGATACTGCCGGACGATTGTTAAAATGGTCACTAGAGGTTAGCCAGTATGGTATAACATACGCACCCCGAACAGCGATCAAAGGGCAGGCTCTGGCAGACTTCATAGTAGAGCTAACCTACCCTCAAGATCCGACGAGGGGACGTATTTACCCATGGCACCTCTATGTAGACGGCTCAGCAACAAGTTCTGCAGCCGGAGCAGGTGTCGTCCTAATAAGTCCCGACAAACAAATGTTTACCTCAGCAATAAGGTTCGATTTCCTAGCAACTAACAATGAAGCCTAATACGAGGTGCTTATTGCAGGCTTGAGACTATCATTAGCGGTGGGGGCAACTAGGCTTCAGATTTTCGGAGATTCACAGCTAATCATATCTCAAGTCCGAGGAGAGTACGAGGCGAAAGATCGACAAATGATCATCTACCAAAGGATCGTTGCACACCTAATATCAAAGTTTGAACAAGTATACATTGAGCAGATCCCCCGACTAGAGAACACCCAAGCAGATGCTTTAGCCCGGTTAGCCACGAGCACCGGAGAATCAAGCATCTCAGAAGTGGTGGTCACAAAGTTAATTAATCCTTCAACATTTGATTATGTTCATCAAGTGTTGAAGAGGGGGCAACAGATAATCAATAGCCAGCAACAGTCTACAGATGATTGGCGAACACCTATCTGCAAATACCTGTCCAACGGAGAGCAGCCGGGAGACCCATAGGAAGCACAACGGATTGTGAAACAGGCTGTGAGATACACGATGGTTGAAGGGCAATTATATAAAAGAGGAATTTCACTCCCATTACTCAAATGTCTTTCTTCAGAAGAAGGACAGAAGGTGTTGAAAGAAATCCATGAAGCAATATGTGGAGGACATGCTGCGGGGCAAGCCTTGGCTTACAAAACCATCAGGCAAGGGTATTATTGGCCGACACTGCGAAAAGATGCTATCAGATATGCTAAGAGATGCTTGAAGTGCCAACAATTCGCTCCAAGCATCCACACCCCAGCACAAGAATTGAAGTCAGTATATAGTCCATGGCCATTCGCTAAATGGGGTATCGACTTGATCGGCCCATTCCCTCCCGGGAAGGGAGGGGTAAAATTTGTAGTAGTGGCAGTGGACTATTATACTAAGTGGGCCGAAGCTAAAGCACTAACGACGATAACCCAAGAGAGGATGATAAGCTTTATTTGGAAGAACCTGATATGCAGATTTGGGTTACCACAGTCAATAGTCACGGATAACGGGAGGCAGTTTGATGGAAATAAGTTAAGAGACTTTTGCACATCGTGGAACATCAAGAAACATTATTCCACACCATATCATCCTCAGTCAAACGGACAAGTTGAAGCAGTAAATAAAATTTTGAAGCACATCCTAAAGATCCGGTTGGAAGAAAAAAAGGGGAGTTGGGCTGACGAGCTTCCGGAGGTCTTATGGACCTACAGAACGTCTTACAGAACGAGTACCGGGGAGACTCCATTCACGATGGCTTTCGGAGTGGAAGCGGTCATCCCAGTAGAGGTCCAGCATCGGACATGGAGGATAATCGAGTACAACGAGGAAGTAAATGAAAATGATATGGCTGTAGAGAGAGACTTGATTGAAGAAACAAGAACCTCGGCAGAGGTGAGAAATGCAGTCTATAAGCGACGAGCCGAGAAATACTACAACTCGCAGGTTAAAGATAGAAAATTCCAAATCGGTGACCTAGTGATGCGAAGGATATTAGCAGTCCCGACTGGAGTATTTGGTCCGAAATGGGAAGGTCCGTTCAGAGTAACAAAAAGTTGGCCAAATAGGACATACGACCTGGAGGATATGCAAGGTAGTTCTTCGGCATACACATGGAATGCGACACATCTCAAGAAGTTTTACCAATGAAGACTTATGTAAATTTCTCAAGAAAACCTTGCTTGTCCAACATGTATAGGGGCAAGCAAGTCCATAATAGACGTGGACGAATCTGTAAAGTTATTATTCTATTGAATAAAGAGAATTCCTTTCGAATTGATGTATCAAAAGATGTCTCAAGTTATAAGCTCTAAAGACTTACAAGTCCACAATAAAGACAAGGTATTGAGACTAACCCTAAGGTTAAAACAATTAAAAGGGAGTCCTTACCAATCAATAAGCCTACATCCAAAGAGATGAAAAATAAGGTGTAAATTCGCGATTCCATAAAATGGAAAAGTAAGACGAATCAATTAAAACACCATACATCAAAAAGCGAGAACTAAATAACTAAGACAGAAGTATCAACAGCGGGAGTAAAATATAAGCGAAAGCCAATAAAAGAGAAACTGTCAATGCATTAAACGGCAAAAGGTGTTCGAGTACATATAGGGCGCCTTCAAGGGCGAAAAAGCAAAAGTAAGAACGTCTCCAAAGACAATTGAAACAAAAAGAAAGAAAACCATCATATTAATGCCCGCCAGGCTGGTCGCCCACCTGCTCGCCAGCCTGGTCGCCAGCCTGTTCGCCTGCCTGGCCGCCCACCTGCTCGCTGGCTCCTGAAGGAGAGAGACCTGGGAGGACCTCGAAGGGAGATAGACCCTCAGTGTCCACCATCGCATCGTCTTCAGCGTTAATCTGAAGAGGCGGATAGTTTCCACCGATGATCTTAAGGGTCGAAGGCACAGCACTTAGATCGACTCCTATTTCTTCAAGATCCCCGATGTCCACCACCAAACCTTCCTTAAGAGGACGTTCGGTAAGGAAGTCGGTGAATTCCTTCTTCAAAGCCGTCCAGGGGTCCTCGTTCTCACCAACAGCATGGTGATAGGCCCGTAGATTCTCGGCAAAGGCATATACGAAGCCAAAGTCAGAGGACTCGGCTCGAATGTTAGCAATAGCCTCGGGGGTATAGCAGTTAGTATGGGCCGCTTTGTGCTCGGCAAGTTGGGTCTGAGTAGTTTGGAGTTCGTTCTCCAACTCGGTAATCCTCCTCCGAGCCACTCTGTTCTCTTCCAACTGAGCACGCAAGCTCGTCACCTCAGCACGTAAACTCTCAGCCTCGGCGTGGGCCCTCTCAGAGCTGGCAAGGGCCGACTTTTCAGCATCCAAAGAGGCCTTGGCTTTGGCCTCTGCTATAGCTATCTTCTTCTTAGCCTCATCTCTCTCTTTCTTCACATTATCTGATAGCACAGCGTAAGCTTTCTCCAAGGCGACGGCTTGCTCAAGGGCGCGCTGAGCACTGAAAAGAGCCCCACTCGTATGATGCATGGCCGTACGAATATTATCCGTCATTGATTGGCGCTGAGCGATGTCTTCTTGAGGCTGAGACCAATGCCTAACGGTGGATTCAACGGCAAGGCGAGTAGAACCCTTGAGCTTGTTGAGAGACTTCGGAGGACGGGCGAGTGCGAAATGATGTACAGCTACGCTCCGGTGTTGGTAGCGTGAGGGATCGTACCTGAGTAAGAATTCAAATAAGTCTAAAACAAGCCTGAAAAATGTTAAGTATAAGTATGCTACAGGTTTGTGGAGTATTACCCTGCTGCTCGATCCTGATCCCATCCAAGGATCGAGACATCCGATAACTGCCCAACAGATCGTATGGGGGCAGGAGCAGAGGAGGTACCAACAGGAGCAGGAAGAGTTGACTCTGGAACCTCGTCTCGGCCCGAGCCTCCTGGGGCTGAAGATCTTGTAATTCGGGCTCTCTTGGCAGCCTCACCCTCACGCTCAATGCGTGAACCATCTCCTCGGAGCACTCGCCGGGTGCCACCGCTTGGAGAACTACTCGGGGCTTGACGATCCTCGGTACGAGGAGCCCAAGGGGCAGCAGATCGAGTGTTTGGCCCAGGACCACCAGTCTTCTTGGTAGTCTTAGCAGCAATTTGAGCGGCTAACACCACGGATGTGGGATCCCTCTTGGTACGTGCCATCCCAAATTTCTGGTTTAAAGTCTTGAAAGATGGAGGGATGGCGATGGACACTTCAGGAACTGCAAGCATGAAGAGGCAAAAAGAGTTAGAAAATTTTTTCATAAAAAATAAGGAATACTAAACAAGGAATCAAAATAGATGTACCTACGGGACGAACAACCTGGGCTCGTAGATGGTGAGGAGTGGTAATTAACCCCGAGGCGACGCGGCAGCTGAATTTGTTCAAGTAATCAAAAGTTATGTCCTTCTTGTTCTGACGGCAAACAAGAATGCAAGTAAACTTGAACTCCTCAGATAAGCTCGTCTTCTTCCAGCGCTGAGGGATCAAACCTGCAATACAAAGGAACGAAGACATCAGACACAATATCAAAAAAGAGTTAAGATTCAAAGCATGTAAACAAGTCCTACGTTGCAACTCGCCAAACTCAGTAGGGGTCATAATTCGTCCCCCAAGACCCTCATTGTTGTCAGGAGCCCGCCAATCACCGCCGATGAAAAAGAATTGTTCCTTCCAGTCTCTCACTTTGTTTGGCAGTCCTTCGAGGATCTTCATGTCACTCCTCGCCTTAAGGTAATAATAGCCTTGGCCCTCCTCAGAGCACTTGCTAAGGCAGAGGGTGTAATTCACCTCTTGAGGAGTCAGGCGATCCTTGTATTTCTCCAAGGCAAAAACCGTGCATAGTGATATCAAGTATGTCCACGCGTTGGGGGTTACCTGGGTGATCGCTAAACCCGTTGTCTCCAAAAAATGCCCGATAAGAGGATGCAAGGGTAACGTCACACCAGTAGCCAACGTATGCACGTTTATGGCCGTCAATCCTTCCGGAGGGCGGTCAGCTCTTTCTTTCTCCCGGGGAGCATAGATAGTAACGTCACAGGGAATATGATATTCTTTCCGGATATGGTCAAGATCGTCTTCATCAATAACGCTCACTATGGTATTCACCTTAAAGGGTGTGCGATCATCTCTTTCAAGTTCCTGATATTGCCGAGGCGGTGTCGGGAAGTCAGCAGCATACCGCTCGTAGTACGCTCTCCAATCGAACTTCTGTGCAATGCCTTCAGGGATGGACCTCTCAGACATATGCGGTTGGGGGAAGCTAACAGACTCGAACCACTCAGTGATAGAGTCGTCGCTATCGCCACTGCTGGAGAGTGTTTCGATGTCCTCCGCATCATCCCCCTCTGGGCGAGCAATGGGCTGCTCGATTTCTTGCTCGCCCGGTTGCTCGCCGGTGTGCTTGCAAGGATGCTCGCCAGCCTCCTCGCAGGCCTGCTCGCCTTCTCTCGCCAAAAACCGATTCACCTCCTCAACCGCGGAGTCGGACCCCGCCAAATGAACCGAGGACAGGCCCGCAATCGGACCGCCCTCCTCTACATTCTCCACCATGGGCCGTTTGCCCGGATTCCGGTGAGAAATCGTCCGGCTCGAGGATGACGACATGGATTCAGGAAGAAAGAGGTAAAGACAGGGTTGACCCTAGGGTGTGATTAACTAAGGATGGTGGGCGTCGTCAACAAAATCCCAATCAGAAAATCCGGCAAACAAGTTTATAAAGTAGACATGCAAAAAATTAAAACAAAATGAAGGTAATGTGAACAAAGGATGAAAGGAATTGAGAAACTACCTGGGATATTGAGTCGCAAAACCGTTCGCCGGAATCAGTGAAGATCGCTAAAGTCGTCGGAAAAAGATCAGAGATCGGAGCGCCGAAAATTTTCAGAGGATAAGGGTAAATGAAGAGGAAGATGAATAGTGGCTAAGAAACCCTATTTATATGTTCGGGTCAAAGTGAAAGAGGGAAAAGAATCTCAGGGACCAAGTTGCAAAACATTTGAAAAGTTTCTGAAAGGGCACGTCTTTTCATGCGACTGATTGGCGCACGAAATGAGGAGGCACCTCGTTTTCAGGGGAGTTGCCTTAATTGTTGAGGAGAGAGAGGGCGAGCAGGAGGACGATCTCCGGGGCGAGCACCACGTTACTCGCTAAGCTTCTCGCCCAGTTGCTCGCCCAGTTGCTTACTAGCATAGTGTAAGATCAATTCCAGCATATACTTTGATGTCAAATCAAAATATATACTGGGGGGCAAATGTTGATAAAAGGATCTAAGCTTGAGATAAGCTTGAGGATTAGAAAAGAACCAAGTATAAACAGACAAGAAGGTATAAGCTGCTCGCTTATATGCTCGCCAGGCTGCTCGCCCATATGCTCGCCCGAGGTTAGAGGTGTCAAAGCAACGAGCCTACGTGGCCTTTCCCCAGTTGCTCGCACCAATGCTGCCCACCTGCTCGCCCAGATGGTCGTCTTTAGCCTGGATATAACAAGGAAGCAAGTTTAGAAGATAAGCCCATGCTGCTCGCCCGGCTGCTCGCCCCCTTGCTCGCTACATTGTCCGTCTCTCCTTCGAGGGAAAGAAGACACAAGATGTCCAAAGGACCTGTATGAAAGGTCCGGATTGTTGAAAGCTAGAGTTAGTGGGGAAAAGCTTGGAGGGGGTGACAAGTGGAGGACACTTGTCACCCCCACAAGCCATATGGCTTAAAAAGAGGCCACCTCATCCTTAGAGGGATATAAAGAAGAGGAAAAACCTCATTTGTAAGGATTCAATTTCCAAAATACAAGAAATACATTACACAATTCCTCTCTCTACTTTTCCAATTATAATTCCTATTACTAATCAAAATTACATCTTTAGATTATTGTTTGAGTGATTTTCTACGTATAAATTAGCCACATAAATCATTCGGTTATATAAATTGCTCAACATATATATTTTTTCATTAAAAAATATATATGTAACTTGTAATTTTCGATATACAAATTACAATGTAAATTTAGAATTTTAAATATGTATTTCAATAATATTTTGATTTTTTCTACAGTGTTCATTTATATATATTATATATATATATATTTATATATATAGCAAAACCTACAAAAATTAGTAATTGCTCAAATTCAAGCATGTGCAAATTTAAAGTTTATGCAAATTTAAATCTGTGCAATTTTTAAATCATGCAAATTTTAACCTGTACAAAATGGAGCTGCGCAAATGTTCAAAAAATTGGCGGTGGATCCCCCAAAAGTGATGGTTGAAAGTTGTCACATCTGTGCAGAGCTGTGCAAGACTGATTTAGGACCTACTTTTGAACCAATATATAATTTTTCGAAAAAATAGAACCAAATTTTAATGTTTATATAACTTTTAAACCAATATGTAATGCACCATTAATAAAAAAAGTAATGGTTCTTAAATAATGGCTAAATGAAGTACATAACTTGAACTTAATTTGTATTACTACTACTTATGTTATAGATAAAGTTATTACTATGTTGTTCGTTTGCTAATGACCAATCATGAATGAGTAAAATTATTAACTTGTGACCAAGGTGATCACTATAATAGATCAAAAAAATGTTAGCGCAATATTTAAAAAAAAAATTGCCTCTTAGATACATAACATTTGTGTTTTTTACTCCAAGGGTAATAGATTTTCCTTAATTACTTCTACCTCGGGTGACCTATAATTCCCTTGACCTCACCTCTCCCACCTAACACCATCCCCACCCCTCCGTGAGCACACATTTCATCTGACAAATTCAACTTAAATTCTAATTATATCAAATTCATGTTTACCATTAGTTACTATCATACATTATCCGAGGGAGGGTGACGATCGCACATGAGGCTGTTCAAGGGAAGAGGTTGGGTTTTTTTTTTAATCAACTTATGAATTCAAGTAAGAAGCCACAATATTTGTGTTTCATCAAAGTGTTCATGTAGTGGATTTTTCTGTTCATGTTTTTTGAATTCTGTTACTCTCATTTTCAAATCTATTTTTCTGCGCATTCTAAGGTTAGGTCTCTCACAATCTGTGTTTGTGGAGATTGTTTTGGTGTAATTTTTTCTGAATTTAATTTATCCTGATATCCAATTTAACATTTTTATGGATCCTATAAGTATATCGTCAGGGTAGAGTGGTGGGAGGCAGTCTCACACCCAATCAACCTTGGATATGTCGAACAAAATCTTGATTAGTGTCAGAAACCATGGCGGCTGCAAGCTGATAGAATGTGATAAAAACTCCACCTTCTCTGGATTCACCTTCCACGTTCAAGGTAGGCGGAACGAGTTTTCAACGGTGTTTTTTAATTATATTTGTCAGGTTGGAAAACTTAGTAATGTGGGTCTTGATTGTAATGATGATTTGAGGAACCTGATCACTTTATGTTCTCCAGTGTCGTGCAAAGTTGTGAGTGTTGAATTGTGTGTTAAAAATCATACATATAAGAGTGCCAGCCCTAGTAGGCCCCCAAGTGATGATTGTGACATTGATGATAAAAGTCAACTCAAACATACAAAGTGTAATAAGATAAAGTTTAAGAGTCTGTCCCTAAATATTAGTAATATGGTGTCCAAGAAAGACAAGAACTTAGCTCAAAAGCCTACGGGTAGTCAAGACCATCTAGAGTCTGGTGACATCTCTGGGACACTGGATTTCGATTTATGTCCCAATTTATGAAAGAACCTCTATTATCTGACGATTGGGCCAATATTATGAAAGATGGGGTAGGAGTTGTGTTTGGAGGTGGGGAAAAATATTTTAGGACCAGTCTTATTAAGTACACTTTATTTGAAGTCTGGCTTTACGTTTAAGTTTGCTAGGAATGACAAAGAAAACATACATGCAGTTTGCTATTACCATTAACACAATTGTGATTGGGATAAAAGCCAAACTTGATAAGTTGACTAGTTCTTTTATGGTTTTAAAGCAATCATGTCCCACAAGTGTGTTGTACCTCATTGGCAAGGACACAAAAAAAAAACTTATTCCTAGAATAGTTGGAGATTTCATTTTGTCCGATGTCAAAGAATATCTAAGCATTAGTGCTAAAGCTGTAATTCAAAAAATGAAAAACTTATTGGGATTTGAATTCCATATTGGAAGGTTTATGGAGCTGTGGAGCATGCAAGGGATTCTATTTTTGGTAGTTTTGATGAGTCATATGATGAACTACGTTGGTACTGTGATACGGTCATGCGCGGACTAACCCTGGTAATGTTGTGTAGCTTCAGTCTAACCAACAGGCTCACCATTTTGAATGTTTGTTCATAAATTTCAAGTCTTGCATTGATGGGTT
Organism: Prunella vulgaris; assembly: GCA_026898435.1. Lineage (NCBI taxonomy): Eukaryota > Viridiplantae > Streptophyta > Magnoliopsida > Lamiales > Lamiaceae > Prunella > Prunella vulgaris. The sequence goes on along the minus strand of JAPKLY010001494.1, from coordinate 17,130 downwards.
TCATAGTTGTCGCCCAATGCTTTTTATCAATGGTACCTTCTTGAAAGGTTGATCAAAGGGCACACTACTGTCAGCACTAACAAAAGATGGAAACAACGGTAAATTCAATTATAATCTTAATATCATTTTAAACATTTGATTCAACAAAGTTAATTAAATTTCACTAAAATTATAACATCATTCATTTTTTTATGCGATGTTTATGTGTATTCAGGTTTGTTCCCAGTGGCTTTTGCATTTGTATTTGCTGAAAACAATGAAAACTAGATATGGTTTCTAAAAAGAAATCATATATTTTTTAGATAGACATCTTGGGATTTTGAATGCATTCTCTGAAATGTACAATAAGCCTGTACATTTCTTCTGCCTTTACATCTGTTAACCAACTTGAAGGGTTGTTATTCTTTTGGGTAGACAAATCAAAACCGCGAGAAACTAGGAGAGCAGTTTAGGGAGTGTGCTTATGCCCCTAACAAAACCATATTTCAGGAGAAGCTTGCCATATTTAAGCCAGCTGGGGGACGACTAGCAGAGGAATGGGTAGAATAACTCCCTTTTGAAAAATGGGCAGTTGCATACTCTCCAAACATTACAAGCTACGGTGAAATGACATCGAATGCTGCAGAATCATTCAATGCATTTATTATGGATACAAGATCATTACATGTTGCCCATATGGTTGAAGAAATACACACATAAATTAGAAATTGGTTTGTAAAATGCAGAAAAATTTGCAGTAGTTGGACGGTTGCACTTCTGAAAAGCAAGGAGAAATTGTGGAATCGTTACGTAGACTGTGGCAGCACAAAAAATGTAGTTAGTTGCCCTAGCGGTGTTTTAAAATTTGATTCCCAACCTTCAGTTGTTGTAGACCTGAACCATAAATCATGTTCTTGTTACTTATGATAACTGAGAGTCTTCCCTTGCGTTTATGCCATTGCAATCATTCGTATAAACTCGCAAACATTTTTTCCTTGTGTGGAGGAGTGTTTCTACAAGAAAATGTACCGTAAATGTTATTCATTTGACATTCACCACATCCCAAAGACCAGAAAAATATCAATTCTATCCTCAAGTGGAGCAGCACAAGATTCTTCCACCTTTTTGGGAAGGCGACTTGGTCGATCAAACAATTTAAGGAATGCAGCATTGCACGACAAGAGAGTATCGTAAAAGGAAAAAAATCCATTTTTCAAAGTTGTGGTAAAAATGGCAGGCATGACAAACTGACTTGTGGGCATTTGCACGATGATCATAGCACATACCATGAACGTTAGATGCAATTTCCTTTTTTTTATAATTGTATTTTAGGTTTTTTAGTTGTTCTAATATTCAAATTCTTTTATTATAGCATACCATTCATCCCCTCTTGATCCATCTGCTGTGGATTCTGTAGATGAAATTTGCAATGAAAATGGTGCACACCATGGAAGTCATCACTGTTGATGTAATTTTCATAAACGCAATTATGTGTCTATAATAACATCGATTACACCAACAATATGCTGAAATAGACGAACATGCGAGGTTTTATGAGTAAGCAGGTAGGTCATTTATATAAGCTCATCGTTCGAGCAGAACTTCGTTAGGGTAAAAATTTCATATCTTATTCGAATGAATTCGATTACATTATATAGGAAATACAAGCTGCTGGATCGTCACCAGCCTGCTTCATCATAAGCTGCTGATCAGCAGCCTGCTTCACTAGAAGATCCTGAACAGTTACCTGCTTCCCTATAAGCTACTGACTCGTCACCAGCTTGACAACTGTTGACTCGTCAGAGTGTTCTTTGATCTGGTTCTTTCTTCAAGCTCCTGGACACGTAAATTCAGACTTGATTAATTACTTACTTAAGCACGCACGTCGATTATTTCATTAACAGTTGCCCCCTAGCCTGATGTTTGTTTGAATTGTTGGATGAAAAACGAGCATCAGGCTATTTGGATCTTCGAAAGATTTCTCAAGTGTAAGGAAGTAGATTGAGCTTGAATTCATCTGTCTTCCGCTTTGTTGGCTTTTTTGTGCTTGTATTTCCTTGTAATCATGCATAGATGCATCGGATGTGGCTTCGCAGGATTCTATAATCGTGTAACGAATACATAGAAGGACGCTACAGGCCTCATTAAAAACCTAGCCGTAAACCACCCTTGTGGATAAACTGGTCGTAGGGAAAAAAGAGTACCGTGCAATCCTTCCAGATACCCGTAGGCTATTTGAATGCCTGCGTTCGTTGCTCCATTCGTGCGGGTTGAATGGGCTTTGACTTCCTGTGTTTCTTTATACCTACATGTAGATGCCTTTGCAAAAATAGTTTACAGCTTCTCGATCTCTCTGGAGACTCTCTTGTGCTTTGTTATTGCCGGAATATTTGATGTATAGTTTCTTGGCGAGCACTTCCGCTTGGTTGCTCTGTGACTTTCGTTGTAGTATTGGGCCCTGCTTCTTTCATACTGATGGATGAGATTTAATCTGCTGAGATGCCATCATTCAGTCCGGTTGAAGGATAGATTACTCCTGCCGCTGGTGAATGTGCCCCCAACTGTTTAGGCTTGTTTGCTTTAGCATTCTTGTATTGTTTGCCTGGTGTCTGAAGTATTGTAGACGTCAGTTTTGTCTCCTTCTGTGGCTCCCTTTGCTCTTCTGATCAGGATGTTATTCTGATGCACTCGTTTTGTTTTTAATGAACTCTAATGAAATGTCATTTATGTCTAATAGTTATATATCGCCTTTCACGTGTATGGGTTTTTAATTCGCTTCGTTTCGCCTCTTTTTGGGCACGAAGCGAATAAGACACTCGCGCAGAAATGGGCCATCAGGAAGCGTTCACTTCGCCCGCGGGAGCGTATCCGCGTCCCTTTGGCAGGCATGAAGCGTTGTCCCGGTATTACCGGGTGTATCCACTCTGCTATCCTTCGGAGCGTCCTCTGAAGGAGCATCTCTGATGCACACTCAGGTCCCTCGTATATGGTCTTTCGGGGCTTCACGCTCGTTTCTTATTCGGGAGTAATTAGGCATTTCAACGCCGTAACCTTTCAACCTAAGAAGAGCGTTGGCATGCTTGTGCTCTAACTGGCGCAGGACGTATCGGTATTGTACAATATCATTGTGTCACTGCACAAGGAGCGTGCTCGACAAGCAGAGCTGTGGCTCCACCCAGAGCGCATTAGCCCTCTGTAGCCACGTAAAGTTAGGCGATTTCAATTAGACCGCGACCTCTTAAAAGAGGCCGTCTATAACATTCATTATCTGTTCAAAACACACATCGTGAGCATCCTGATCTCGAGCTGCCTGCTTAAGTCAGACCACCATCCCGGTCTTTATTAATTTGGCAAAAGCTTCCTTTGCCCGATGCTTGGGATCAGTATGAATTCAAGCTTTTTGCTTCTTGATGATTTTGTGTGTCAGGGTCTACCCCCAGTATAGTATTGGGGTACCAATGGTTTCGTGCTCGCATACATGTTCGTCGTCTTTGATCTACCTGTCTCCTGGTAATTTATTGTTTTCTCGTTGTAGATCAAGGCGTTACAGTTGCCATTCCTCCAGAATTAATACTTTCTGTCAGAGAGTAATGGCTCTTGGTACCGGAATGAACAAACGCAAGATGGACCCTGCCGTGTAAAATGGTGGTGTTACGAAAGAAGAGAGGAGCTCAAATCCTGGCACCACCGGCACCTGCGTCTGGCCCAGTTGCTTCTGCTGTTGCATCTGTTGCTCGGAAAAATCCGTCAAGAAAATCAAAGCAACAGAGGAAAGATGGTGGCAGTTCTGTTGGTGCCGCTGTTCTTTATAAACATTGCTTCCTGCTTGCTTCCTTCCTGCCCCCCATTCAACTGTTGATTGTAACATATGATCAGGAGTTGAATGATTTTAAATGTTCCGGGGTATTGCCAACCGGCATTGTTGATAAAGAATAGTATATTCTCCTTCAAGAAGGATTATCGCTTCAAGAAGGCGCATTGCCTATGTAGGCGGAATTATTCCTCTAGGAGGCGCATCGCGTCATCGTCTATAAAGACGGAATAATCATGCCTTCAAGAATGATTATCACTTCGAGAAGGCGCATCGCCTATATAGGCGGAATCATGCCTCTGGGGGGCGCATCGCCTATGTAAGTGGCATCGTCAATATAGGCGGAATGGACATCGTGAATAAAGACGGAATACTCAAGTCTTCGCCTATAAAGGCGGAATTATCATGCCCCCAAGAAGAATTATTGCTTATTGGGAAACGCATCGCCTATATGGGCGGCATCATCAATATAGGCTAGATATCATTGCCTTTAGAGATGGAATAATCACATGAATAATTGCTCGGGGGCATCTGGTGGGGGCAATTCTCTCTCCTTGGCAGATGCCTCGAGAATTTTACCTGGTGATATATCTGTGACCTCTTTTCCTTAATGCTTTAGGAAGTGTCGATGTCGCTTTGGTTTATATTGAGATCAAGGCCTTCGTCGTAATAATGTTGATGAAGGCTACTTTCCTCGAGATGGATATTGTTGGTCCCGAAATGAGTTAAATCAGTGTATGGGGGGGGAATACACTGATGTCAGATTTTTCTGAAAGACTCAGAAAAATGCTCTAACGCACTCAGTCAGAATTCTCTGAAGTACTCAGTATGCTGAATGTCCGCAGGGGCAGCAGGGACGGTTCAGTACTGAGTAAGATAAGCTGAGTGTGAGTAAAGTGCTCGGAGGCTCAGTAGAGATAACAAACCTACTGACTGCTCGGAAGCGAGTCAGTTGGGCTACTATCTCAGTGAGTCAGAGTACGTGCGGAAAGTGAGCCCTTAGATTCTACTCGTTTTAGTTTCTGAAAACGCTTTCTCTGAGTTGCTTAGTAAATTGGTGGTTAAGGCTGAGTGCACAGTATTCAGATTCAGGATGATTGATTCAGTCCTGAAGTTAAAACCAATGCAGTATGTTCAGTTTAATATGATGACATTTATGATCCTGAACAAAACAGTAAATCAGCACACAGGGGACTTTTTAACGTGGTTCGGAGATAACCAACTCCTACGTCCACGACCTGATTTAACAGGAAGCTATCCTCAAAACCCTGAGGATAGGTACTTGGGTTTTACATGCCAAGGGACACGAGTAGCCAACTTCCTCTCTTAGGAACTGACCCCTGGGCGTTTTACAAGTCCCAGTCCTTCTAACCAACCTATCTCACACTTTGAGAGGTTTGGTATTCTGGTTTCCAACTAAGATAGCTCTAGCAATACAAATCAGTGCTAAATAATAGAGCTATCGATCTAAGCAAATACAGAGTGAATCCTACTACAACACTAGGGAAATTTAATTGCAGAGTGTTGTTTATGATATGCTTTGTGTTCTTGGATTCTTGAGAGTTCTCTTGGAAATTTCCCGTTAACCTTGAATGGGTGCAAGGTTCTCCATATTTATAGGCAAGATTCAAAATAGATCCGTTGGAGGAGATCAAATCAAATCTTTCCTATTTTAGGTAGATTGCAGGCTAGGAATACTGTTCGACCTACCCGCCATGCTTATTCTGGCAAGTTGTCACATCACCTGCAACCTTTTGAGACGCATTAAATGCCGCATTAAATGCTGCGCAGACTCCGTGCTTATGTGTCGAAAGATCATTGGCTCTCCGCTATAACGGCTAGTTGACCTTCAGACATTTATCCTTCCTCGTACATTCAATGCTCTGAGTCTCTTGAAATAACTCAGTCTGAACGTGTGCCTTAATGGAGTCTTACTGACATTCTTTTTGTCTCTTGTCCCATAGCGTAAATAACCTTCTGCTTTGGACTGACATGATTCAGGTGATCTGAACCACAGCCTGAGTCAGGTCCTATGTGCATTCAGCATAGCCTGATAGGTCATTCAGCTCAGTATGTGTTACCTTTTTGCTTCGGACTTACAGGATTCAGGTGAACTGAACCAAGGCCTAAGTCAGGTCCTATGTGCATTCAGCACAGCCTGATAGGTAATACTTACTCTTCATTAACTGAGTTCTGTCCTGAACATGCTTAGTGTATTCAGTAGAAACATCAGACAATGGTACTTCAGGATTGACTTCAGGATGAATCAGCAGGCTTCGATCTTCATCTTCAGAACAAACAATCTTCAGCGAGACTGACTGACTCGTTCAGAATGGTTTACGCTTCAGACTTCAGTAAATTGGGTCGACTCCAATATTCTTCAGTCTTCAGCATGATCCTTCTGTACTGAATATCTAACCTAACTATCCTGAACTATTTTATCCAGAACACTATACTTAGGCAAATTCATCTGGGGTTTTGGGATCTAATCAAAATACTCAGATTGTCCCAACAATTTCCCCCTTTTTGATGATGCCAAAACCCTTAAGCAAATTCCTATTCATCTATACAATCAACTGACTTAGTCAGTGAGAATAACTCAGTACCACCTGACGAACTAGGTACTTAGTCTATAAGATGAAAACAAGGAATGGGTTAGTACAGTTCTTGATAAGAATTCAGAAAAGTAAATTCAGGAGTCAACAAGAAGTTGTACTCAGGAAACATAAATAACTTCATTGATTGATAAGAAAAATACAAGTATCCTGAAGCTATTACAAAGTTCCTGAACAACTAACTCCTGAACTAAACTTCATCCTTATTCCAAGCAGTCAGTGGAATCTCGTACATCTCCAGTACTCGATTCAGGACCTGCTTCATCCTGTTCCGATCAGCAACGGCCCCGGCAGCTCGTCCTACTCTGACGACTTCTTCAGAAATTGCTTTCCGGTCCAGTTGCTTAGAATTTCTAAAGAGTGGAGGAGGATACTTAATGAATTTCGGAGGAGCGATCTCAACACCTTCAGTGTCAGCATGTCTGATGATTTCAGCCCATAGATCAGGATGCTCCTGTGCCATCCAGTGATGGAGTATGACGTCTTTATCTTCAGTCTGATCGTCCCATAACCCCACCACATAGAATAGGTATGCCCACCTATTCCGGATCGGAATCCAAACCTCCAGCAACTCAATCGGAATGAAGTCTTCAACAAACTTCGATGGAGGATGACTTTGATCTGAACTGACCACAATCTTCCTCTGAGTCTTTGTCCGAGATCCAGATGATACAGATTTCTTCTTCTGGACCTGGGAAGTCAGATACTCATTAGATTCTTTTAGGCGCTGGATCTGACTGAGCATCGAAATTTCTTTCATTTTTGCTATCTTTTCAGCATCAGTCATCACCAATTTCTTCTGAGTGGTCAGCCCAGATGACATTATTTGTTCCTCCATCTCCTTATATAAAGGCTCGAGAGCCGGATCTTCAGAGGATCTCAACTTCTTCGGATCTGAGCCTTCAGCAGTTTCGATGGCGGCTACGGATCTAGTCCTCTTTCTATCCGCAGCCTTCAGTTCCAGGGGAAAGTTCTTCTTCTTAGCTTTGCCAGTAGTGGCAATTTGCTTCTTCCCTTCTTCCCCTTTTTTGGCATCATCGTCATTAATACGTTTGACGACTTCATCCACTGACTCCGCCAAAAGATTGAACTGACTATCCATCTCAGTCTGCTTTACCTGCAATTGCCCAATCTGCCCCACCATCCCTCTCAGGCCGATACTGAGCTGATCAACGGCTGAATTGTGTGCAGCCTTCAGTCGACCTTCGAAGTTCTGCATCCTTGAGTCTAGGGCAGTTGCAATTTTCTCCTTCTCCTGTGCAGACAACTCCCTCAGCAGGTCCTCCTTCAGATCAGTTCTTAACTTGACCAATTTCTCTTCAACCAGTTGATCAACCTTTTCAGACAGTTGTTGATCCAGAAAGTTGGCAAGTTTAGTCTCCTGCTGAGTCTGCACATCTGAAACCATCTGATTGCAGTTCTGAATGGCATCCTTGGCTTGCTCTGAAATGGCAGTTAGTTCTACATTGATTTCAGTCCGAGCTTCGCCAAAGAAATCAATTGCTGCATGCACATCAGTGGCCATATCATTCAGGTCTCTATCCAGCCTTTTCATCTTCTTATTCAGAGTTCTAGAATCTTTATCAACCCTAATTGCCTTTCGCTCAACGAGAATTACCCTTCTGTGCATATTCGAAAGAGCTCGTGAGGAATTTTCAGTGAACATAGCCACTGGGGTGATCCAGTTTCCTCGAACTCGGATAAGACCTGATCGACCCTCTCCTGAAGCCTCCGCTGCCCCGGGTCCAAGGGGTGCATCATCGGCCGGTGCACTGACTCCCTCAGTGCCACCTTGCTGATCGTCATCAGCAATCACAATCACCTCCGTTTCTGCTTCCTTCTCCTTTCCCTTCACTTCAGCCAACTGAGTCTCGGGCTCAGGATATATTTTGCGAACTGTTCTCATAAAATCCACCATTTTGATCAGATGATGTAAAGAGTTAACACCAAAATGATCAAAGAGGGCGGCTTCTAAATCTGCAATGCAGTCCCATCCTCTGGATTCTCCTAGCTGGCTGAGCTCAGACCAAGTAGCATTTCTGATCATGGAAAAAGTGCGGAGTTGCACAACTGCCTCCTTCTGAGCCTCAGTAAGATCAGGGAATCTCCTTTCCACCATCTCAGCAGCCTCTCCCCTTGCAACTATTTCGAAATCTGATAGACTGTTTACATCGGGCGTAGGGAAAGGCCATGGTGCTTCAGCCTGAACTGGTTCAGCAGCCTCTTGCTCAACTCCTCCTTCCTGAGCAGGCTCTTCCTGACCCAAAGTCTGATAGGTTTTAGCAATAGTAAGGATCAGCTCGTTGGGTTCAGGGGATGCAATCGGGGCAAGTTCAGGAACAGCCTGCGCCTGAGCTGGTTCCTTCTCAACAGATTCAGCAGACTCCTACGCCTGAGCTGGTTCCTTCTCAACAGCTTCAGCAGAATCCTGCGCCTGAGCTGATTCCTTCTCAACAGATTCAGCAGATTGCATCTCCTGAACCTTCTTCTGTCGCCCAGCTGACCCAGAGTAGAGAAATTTTAGCTTTTGTTGCTTGGGTCTGAAGGTCTCGGATTTATCCTCCGCTGGCTTTGCTGTATCAGACTCTGAAGATTTGCCTGCCTGAGCCTGGACTTTCCCAGTCTTGCTCGCCTGGGCCTTCTTCTTCTGAGTCCGAGGCCTTCTCCTTATGCCAGCATCATCGGAATATGCTCTGAAGAGATGGATTTTCGCTGGGATCTCGAGTGATTGAGCCTGATCCACATCACCGAGATCCAGAGTCTCCAAGAGCATGGAGATCTTGGTGCCAAAATGCATCTTGGCCTCAAAAGTCGCCTGCCCCTCTGACGAGTACTTGATCTTGCTGGTCTCAGCCACCAGCATTTGGAGGAAGTAACCCTCCCAGTCAAAATTATGCAGAGGGGCGTCGGAAATAGCCATCATTGTGAACAGCTTTGTCCTGGAGATCTGCTCCAATCCTCCAGCAATGCCCATCACTCCCTGGCTCGTCAGGTCGAAGAAGTGACGGCTTTCAGTCCTCAAGACTGATTTATTCAGGCCGGACTTCAGCACGACATCTCCATCACACAGGGACTGGAGAAAATCCTTCTCATTCCCAAACCCATACTCCACTGGGCTTCGTCCTTTGTTGGGAAGATTAAAAACCTCCTTAATCTTCTCCCGAACGTTGAAGGTGACCCACCTCCTGACCATCTCCTCCTCACCATCCTTTCCCTTTTCACAGGCGGTCAAGGGAATACAAGTTTCCCACTCCTGGGAGACTTTGTTTTTCGCCATCTTCAGGTAGAAGGCAGCAATGAGTCTGGGGTGGAGCCTCTGTGGCTTTGCAGTGACGAACTGCAGAAGACCTGCATTATCAAATAGGTCTCGTACAGGCATAATATCGGGGTGGTTAGAAGAAAAATCCCCATAAGGCTCGTAGTGTATTTCATTTCTTAGATGGAAAAGGTTTCCAAAAAAGGTATCTGCAGAGGGTGAAGCCATGGAAGATTTTAAGAGATTTGAAGAGAATCGGTTTTTTAGAGAAGATAAGTTAAGAAAATATTGGGTGCATAAAAGTTTTAACAACACGATCTTCTCTTATTTATAGAAAGAAAAAATTCAGTTTTAATCGGACGGTTTAGAAAATAGTGACCTATGGGATTCAATGGACAAGATTTGAGCAGTAAAAAGCATTTGCCTTTTCGTTTCTTCAAAGGTAATTGGTCAAAATTTTATTGATAACTGTTCCCGCCCACAGTGCATTAAATGCACATTAGAGCATGTCCGTATTTATTTCAAACAAATTGAATTAAATAATAACCGAATATTAAAACGAACGGCTGGGATCATTTGGCAAATTAAATTGATTTGACAATGCAGCACAGTGAAAAGGATAATGCACGCAATATTAGATGACTAGACAAAAATCAGGAAACATACCAGTCAGTCAGATATGCATTCTGACTGATACCACTTATTGGCCTATCAGGGTGACAAGCCCTGAATTCTGTGTCCTGAACCTTAGTCAGTCTAAACTGATCATCCATTTTGTACTGAATGTTCCTCCTACAACCATTCACATTCTCTCTGAGTTCCCTTCATCCTGAGTTCATATGAGTTATTCCCCCTGACCTTGTGCATTCTTATCAGAGATTCAAACTGAATCACCTAAGCCTGGGTCAAGGAGTCCTAACTCTACTGATAACTCAACAAACCTGGTTTCAGGCAGAGCCTTAGTCAGGATGTCAGCTCTCCGTTTTTCAGTAGGGACTCTCTCCATCCTGATGTCCTTCTTTTCAACATGATCTCTGATAAAGTGATGCCTGATGTCTACATGCTTACACCTAGTATGTAAGACTGGGTTTTGGGATATGGCAATGGCACTATTATTGTCACAATAAATTGGGACTTCAGTGGCCTCAACTTGGTAGTCTCTCAGTTGTTGTTTCAGCCAAAGAATCTGAGAGCAACAACTGCCTGCCACCATATACTCAGCCTCAGTAGTAGACGTTGCAACACTGGTTTGCTTCTTAGAAAACCAAGAGATCAGTTTACTCCCTAGTAACTGACATGTGTCTGTAGTTGATTTCCTATCAAGTCTACAGCCTCCATAATCAGCGTCTGAATAGCCAGTCAATTCTAGGTTGTCATCAGAGGGATACCAAAGTCCTAAGTTAACTGTACCTCTCAGGTATTTCAGAATCTTTTTGGCACTCTCTAAATGACTCTTCTTTGGATCAGACTGATACCTTGCACAAACTCCAACTGCATAAGTGATGTCAGGACGACTAGCAGTCAGATATAATAAAGATCCAATCAGTGCCCTATATTCAGTCTGATTTACTGAGGCTCCTTCTTTGTCAGGATCCAGCTTCTCATTCGTGTTCATGGGAATGCGTGAGACTCTGCTGGACTGAACTCCAAATTTCTGAATTAAGTCCCTCGCATACTTGGACTGATTGATGAAAATTCTGGAGTCAGTTTGCCTGACCTGGAGACCCATAAAGAAATTCATTTCTCCCATCATTGACATCTCAAATTTCCCAGTCATCAGCTTGGAAAATTTCTCACAAAGCTTCAGATTAGGAGATCCAAATATTATGTCATCCACATAAATCTGAACCAAGAGAATGTCTTCCCCTTCGGTGATCCGGAAGAGGGTCCTATCCACTATTCCTTTCACGAACCCGTGGTCTATCAGGAATTGGGATAATGTATCATACCAAGCTCTCGGAGCTTGCTTCAGGCCATAAAGGGCTTTCTTCAGGTGGTATACTTTATTACCAACTTCGAATCCAGGAGGTTGCTCAACATACACCTCCTCATTCAGTACACCATTCAGAAAGGCACTTTTTACGTCCATCTGATACACTTTGAATTTCTTGAATGTTGCATAAGCCAGAAACAACCTGATTGCTTCTAATCTTGCGACTGGAGCAAAGGTCTCATCATAGTCGATACCTTCGGCTTGACAGTAACCTTTAGCCACAAGCCTGGCCTTATTTCTGACAACAACATTCTTCTCATCCCTCTTGTTCTTGAAAACCCATTTGGTGCCAATAACATGTTGACGCCTAGGTCTATCCACTAACTCCCAAACCTGATTCCGCTCAAACTGATTGAGCTCATCCTGCATGGCTAGGATCCAGTTGGGATCAGCTAGAGCTTCTTCTATGCTTGTAGGTTCTTGATCACTCAGAAAGCAACAAAACATAGCGCTTTCACCAAAGGACAACCTCGTCCTGACCCCCTCATTGATATCTCCAATGATATCAGCCAATGAGTGATCATCTAGCCATCGCCTCCTGCTGACTGGAGCACTGGGAGCTACTGAAGTTCCATTGCCTGATCCTGAAACATTAATCTCAATAATAATAGGCAAAGAAGCGGAACGAGCAAGAACAGGGGATACTGAGTCATTTCCTGAGGGTTGACCAATATCAGAGAAATTGTTTCCCCCTACAGTGTTGGACTCAGTAACTGTCTCAGGTGCAGAAGCATCATCACCGACAGTACGTACCTCAGGTTGAGTCTGTCCCTCCGTCTGAGACTCAACATTTTCTGAGGCAGGGGCTTGCTGAGGGTTGGCCTGAAGTCCATCCTGATCTTCATCATCATCATCCCATCCCTTGGGAGCACTTACAAGTTTGATCTTGAATTCAGGATTCTTCAGACTCAGCCTTGTTACCCTTTTGGTAATTCCCTCAGTATTAGGACTTGGAACCTGTTTCCTATGCACTGATGCAGTCTCATCAAACACAACATGAGGTGTTTCCTCCACACAAAGGGTCCGACAGTTATACACCCTGAAAGCTTTACTGACTGAGGAGTATCCTAAGAAAACTCCCTCATCAGATTTGCTATCAAAGGCTTTCAGCTGGTCTTTTCCATTGTTCAGGATGAAACACTTACACCCAAAAATATGGAAATAAGAGATGCGAGGTTTCCTCTTGTTCCAAGTCTCATAGGGTGTCTGAGCATGTTGTTTGTTCTGCATAGATCGGTTCTGAGTGTAGCAAGCAGTGTTGATTGCTTCAGCCCAGTACTTCTTGGGCAGTCCTGATTCAGCCAACATGGTCCTGGCAGCTTCCTTCAGGGTACGATTCCTCCTTTTAGCTACCCCATTCTGCTGAGGGGTCCTAGCTGCAGAAGTCTCATGAGCTATACCATGGTTAGTACAAAAGTCAGTTATAATAGAGTTTATAAACTCGGTTCCTCGATCTGATCGAATCCTGACAATGCTCTGACCCTGTTCAGTACTCAATTGCTTGAGTAACTCAGGAAGCTTGACCTGTGTCTCCTTTTTGTTCAGCAAGAAAATAACCCATGTGTACCTGGAATAGTCATCAACAACAACAAGGGTATATTTCCTACCATTTATGCTGACAGGAGTTACTGGACCAAAGAGATCCATGTGCAGGAGCTGAAGCACTTTGTCAGTAGAGAAGGCTTCCTTCACCTTGAATGAGGCTTTGGTTTGCTTGCCTTCCTGACATGCTCCGCACACGTGGTCTTTGCTAAAAACTTCATTAGGCAGACCATCTACAAGAGAAAGTCTAGAGATTTTGTTAATAATCTTGAAGTTTAAGTGACTCAGACGTTTATGCCAAAGCCAACTGAGCTCAGAGGAGCTCTTAGCGACCAGACATGTTTCAGGAGGGCTGCTCTTGAAGTCAGCAAAGTATACATTGCCCCTCCTGACTCCTGTAATCAGAACCTGCAGTGTAGATTTGTCCTTTACGAGACACATGTTAGATGTAAATTCTACACTATATCCTCGGTCACAAAACTGACTAACCGAGAGCAAGTTATGTCTCAGTCCTTCAACATATGATACATTCATAACACGAATAGAGTTAATAACAAGGGTTCCGAATCCTCTGGTGAAACCCTTAGAGTTATCACCAAAGGTTACCTGCGGACCTTCTTGAGCTACATAATCCTGAAGGAGATCACGAAATCCGGTCATGTGCCTGGAACATCCTGAGTCCAAGTACCAGTCCTTCATCAGATCCTCCTTCTTCTTCTTGTAGCCCCCAGTGACCTGAAAAGAATCAGGCCTCAGGTACCCATCTCGTATTGGGTCCTACTGAGTCAGCCATACCCTTCGGGATCCAGATTTGTCTGACAATTCTGACAGCATCAGAAGTGTAGACCTGTTTCCCTGAAATGTCAACATACACAGTTCTCTTCTTCCTTTGTGCCTGGGAAGTTGAGGGTGTATGGGTGTCAGCCTGAGATACAGGAGCCCTAGTTTGATTTCTGGGGGTGGGCCTCCTGTTTCTCCTTGACCTGGGTGCATTGGGCTGAAGTCTGTTCTGAGAAGGAGCAACTCTGGCCTGACCTCTTGGCACATGAGGTCTGGTCTGAGTGTTTCTGGAGTCAGGTCTCCATTGCCTTTCAGAGGCCACCTGGTTTGTCCTTCTTCTTAGAGAATTGGGACGCTCCTGATGGGCTCTGTGCCCTGTCTGAGGAGTCTGAACCTCAGTAGTCCTAGGTCTTGCCTGAGGTCTCCTTTGTCCTGAGTTCCTTTTGTTCTGAACATTTCTAGGCTGGGCCTGAGAGGTGCTAGGAACAAAATTCTTCCCAGTTTCAGGATTCCTAGGCTGGACCTTGGAGTTCCTTTGGTCTGTCTTCCTAGACTCAGAATGAGAAACTTTGACCTTTTCCTTAGGTTTTTGTCTTGGTTTCTCAGTTCTTTGCCTGACAGGTTCAGCAGGCATTTTCTCCTTCCCTTTGCCTTTATTCTGATGAGCAACATTGGAGCTCTTGTCATCAGTTAGGGCAGGGACAAACTTTTTCTGAGAGTTGCTTCCTGAAGCACCTCTCTTTTTCTTACCCTTTGAGTCTTTTGAGGCATCATAGCCTAACCCAGCTTTAGCACCATCAGTCAGCTGAGAGAAATTTGTCAACTCATCAACCACTTGGGTAGATGTGTATAACTTCTTCAGCTTGACTTCAAGATGCCCATTGATTTCTTTCAGGGCCTCAATTTCAGCGGTGTATTGAAGCACTAATTCTGAATGAGTTTTATCTTTTGAGATCAGCTCAAGATCCCAAGCAGTTTGCTCAGCACAAAGGCGAGCTTGCCACTCAGTTTCGAGCATCATTCTTAAAACAGTTTGCTCAATTATCAGTTGTTCCTGAGCAAGGAACAAATCAGTGTCACGAGTCTCAATCAGCGAGCTGATGACACCCTTCAGTCTTTCTTCCTCCAGTGGAGCTTCACCATGCTTATTCTTAGCATTAAGTAGCTCCTCCTGAAGATGTACTAATCTGAGGGCTTCCTCAGTGTCTCTTACTCTAAGAGACTCAGTTAACCGATCGTTCTTCTCACTCAGTTGTGCGTTCACATCCACTGTGTGAGTATGAGTCTCCTGCAGCCTAGAGAAGTCAACCATCAATTGCTCTAGGGCGAGCTGAAGGTCGAGTTCTCCTGCTGAATCTGAGCTAAACTCAGGTGCGTGATCAGGAGAAGAGGCAGAAGAACATACCTCATCATCTGCCATCAGGCATAGGTCATCATACTCCTCATCTGAAAAGAGTTCAGGAGACCGGCGTCCAGGGCCATCTGAATCTGAGGAATCCTCAGCTAGCAACGCTCTCCGGTCTGAAGCCCTGAGCTCTCTTTTAGCTCTCCGATCTTCTCGCTCACGAGCACTGAGCTCCGGATAATCATACTGATAGTGTCCGGACTTTTTGCAGTGGTAGCACTGATCTGCATCAGAAGAAAGCTTCTTGTCAGTGTACCTTTTATCAGAGGAGTCCCTCCTGCTCCCTGATGATCTTTCAGGTTTGGAGCTGGATCTTCTAGGCTCATCCTCTCACCTCTTTTCATCTCTGCGTCGCTCAGGCTCATTGCGATCCCTCCTGGAATCTGAACCTTTTCTTTCTTCTCTCCGGGGGCTAGATCTCCTGGGGCTGGAGTACCTGCGATCACGGGTGTCAGTATAAAATTTCTTATACCTGCCGAAACGAGAGTCCAGTTTCTCGAATCGCCGTGCCATCAGGCTGTACTCCAAGGCTAGCTCATTTTGTTCATGTCTTTTAGAGACTTGGAGCCAGATCCAGCCTCAGGCTCAGGAGTAGCTTTAAGAGCTACGCTCTTTTCCTTTTCAGATGTCTTCTCCTCACTAACTTCCTCACTGACAACACCCATCTTCTTCCTCTTATCGAGGTCAAATTCTAGAGCCTTTAACTCAGAGAATAGGTGTGAGTGAGTGATGTTTGTAAGGTCCTGAGTGTTTTTCAACAAAATTACTCCTGTGTCCCATCTTTCAGGGAGACAGTTCAGGATTTTAGAAGACACCTCCCTCTTGGGAAACTCCTTCCCAAGGGTTGCTAGCTCGTTCATCATCTTAATGAACCGAGCTTCCATCTGATCGATGGACTCTCCCTCTAGCATTTTGAAGGCCTCAAACTTCCTGATAGCGAGATCTCTCTTGTTTTCTTTAATCTTTTCAGAACCTTCGCTCATCTCCCTCAGGGTATCCCAGATCTCCTTAGCTGTCCTCAGATGCATCAGCCTGACCGAGTTCTCGTAAGAAACGGTGTGGAGTATAATGTTCTTGGCAACATTATCCAGTCCTATTTGCTTAATCTGATCAGAATTAAGCGCGGACCTCTCCACTTCTTCATCTCCGGCGGCTGGAACAGGGACATTGCCAGCAACAGGCCAAGTCGTCTGAAGATTTCTCATAAATCTGATTGGGCCATGTTCAATCACCTGTGGCATCTGATCATGGATAGAATAGAGATGTGCGAGTACCCTGAATTTCCAATAATCATAGTTGTCAATAGAGAATTCAGGAAGATTGCCCTCGAGGCGTTTAGAACCTGATGCCATGATATGCAATTTTTCAGAAACAAGATCAGTTCAGTAGACCACCAAAAGTTTCTCCTCAGAAACTGTTGATAAACAAAGTCAGTGATCTTTTGAACCACTGCTCTGGTACCACTTGTTGGTCCCAAAACGAGTTAAATCAGTGTATGGGGGGGAATACACTGATGTCAGATTTTTCTGAAAGACTCAGAAAAATGCTCTAACGCACTCAGTCAGAATTCTCTGAAGTACTCAGTATGCTGAATGTCCGCAGGGGCAGCAGGGACGGTTCAGTACTGAGTCAGATAAGCTGAGTGTGAGTAAAGTGCTCGGAGGCTCAGCAGAGATAACAAACCTACTGATTTCTCGGAAGTGAGTCAGTTGGGCTACTATCTCAGTGAGTCAGAGTACGTGCGGAAAG
>JAPKLY010001493.1:20646-42505 GCA_026898435.1 Prunella vulgaris | reverse complement strand
AAGAGGACAATGATTTATTTTCTTAGGTTTCCATAGAAAGTTCCAACATCACGACCTTAACAAAAATAATTTTTGTAAATATTTAGGCTAGTTCAAAAACTTTGAAATAAATCATGGGGATCCCTAAGTTCACGTAGTATTTAATAGTGTATTTTACAAAAGTTGTGTTCGAGCCGATTTTTCTCAAAATTCAAAGAATTCCGAATTTGGGGACTTCTCAAGGCAAACAAGAAAATATAGTCCTTAATCTAAAATCAACACCAAACATCATGCCATTCACTTAAATCATGCATTCAGATAGCATTTATTAACACATAGCCTTCACTAAACATAGAATTTAGACTAGTTTTATCATGGAAAACATTTACATTTTTCTTTTACAAGAAGGTAACACATGAACAACAACATTCAAGTAGGGCAGTTTGCATTTTGGACTACACTCATACAAACTTTGAGCATTTTATAAAAATATCAAAACTCATCCAAAAACTGTGAAATTTTTACAGTAGCTACCTCATCAAGTCTAGGTCACAAATAAAATTTCTTTCATGTAATTTGGTTTAGGAAAATATGAGTTTTAGGCTTGTTTTCAAAACATGGCAGATTGTTCCAGAAATTCCAGAAACTGTGCAACTTTATAAATAATTTTGGTAAAAATATTTAAACACCTCTAAAAATCAAGAAATAAATCATGCAGGTACTAAACCTCATGTAGTATTTTACCATAATTTTTAAAATATTTTTCCATGAACTGATTACTCCCAGAAAATCCATAATTTCGAAATAAGGAGCATTTTGTCACACGTTCGTAGAAAATTCATAACTTATTAACGAAAACTCCAAAAATGCTCAAACTAGATTCAAATGAAATATAACTTGATCTAGTTTCTAAACATATAAAGATAATCCAAAATTATTTAACACATGATGTCCGAATCCTGTAAGAAATCCGAGGTCAGTGTATAGAGTGTGTGGTTTGTGTGCATGCTTTCACTCACATTTTCTATTCCATAACTACCATGCCACCAACATTTTAACACCTTCAAAAACATCATCCGAGACTTCATTTATCATGCATTTGAACATTAAAAAGTGACAAAGTCCTAAGGTTTCATGGTATCTAAAAATATGGAACAATAAACACACATAGCTTACATACACATGCAAGAAAACCAAATGTTTTGAGTTGGGGTTTTACAACCTTTGGAGCCTTTTTCTTGTTAATAAAAGAAGCTTTATTTGTCCCTTGACCCTTAAGCTTGTAGGAATGGAGCACCACTTGGAGGAATACTTTGGTTTTGAGCTAAAACAAGGCAATGAAGTAAGTTAGGAGAAGTGGAGAGGAAAAACATTAACTTAAAGAGAGAGGGAGAGATGTTGGCTTCCTCTTTGCAAGGAAATGACTCCAACCTTCAACCTAACTCCATGGATTTCTTGATACTTGAGAATGAAAGCTCTCTTATGGTTAGAAAATGGAGAAGAAATTTCTTCCCCCTTTGAAATGAAGATGGCCGAAAGTTGTAGGAAAATAAAGGAGAGGAGTTTGCTTGATTTTTCTTCTTGGGTTTCTTTGCTCAAAGTGGGGAAATGAACCAAGACAATTGCATATATAGTGAAATGGAGCATGTGGCCGACCATGAGGGTGCATAAGGAGAGGTAAGAGAAGTCAAGGTTAGGTAATGAAAGGTGGGGAGTAGGAAAGAAAGCATGGTTCCTTAATTTAGGGGTATGGTACACTTTGCCCCAATTTTCTTCAAACTAACAGCTTGGTGTCGGTCATGTGGGTATTTAGGAGGGGAATTTGAGTTCTAACTGTATTTTGGGACGCGATATGGTTTTCGGTGTTGAAATTGGATATTATTCGGTCACATTTTGGGCTCCGAAAATTAATATTTTGATCGTTTTGGCACACTAAATTTTTATATCTTGTATTTATTAATCAAACATTGTATTTAACTCATTTTACTAATTAAGTCTTGATTAGGAACTGTAATTACTCGCCGGATTGACGATTTTTGAAATTCAGGGTTTTCGGTTCGACATTTGGCGATAAACGTCTAAATTTTTGTTTAATAATTCTTTTACACTTAAAAGCCTTTAAAAGACTATTTAGGACGTTATCTTACTCATTCCATCGATATATTTAAGTCCGATTCGTAGTTACGGTGCTAGGAGTGCTTCCGGTTCCGGTTTTGGACCAACCGTTGAGTAGAAATCAACCTTTTAAAAACATAATGTCCTTAAAGAAATAAAAATCAATAAGTTAAATATATATACATATAACATAATATATAATATATATAATAGAAAAATCTAATTTGGTTCGGGGTATTACACACTGACCATGTTTGTTATACCATGCAGGGGTTTCTGCAAACAAGGCAACTGAGTGAAGGTGAGATTACTATCAGTTTGGGCAACGCTACGACTGTAGCAGTGGTCGCAGTAGGAGATGTGCACTTATGTTTTTCTAATTCTGTTTTAGTTTTAAAGAACGTTTTGTATGTGCTTAGTTTTCGGAAGAATTTGATTTCAGTTTCGAAACTGTTTATGGATGGATGCTCAGTCGTTTTTAATGATAAAGTTATTATTATAAGAAATAACCTTTTGATCTGTTCTGGCACGTTGGAAAACAATCTTTATACTATTACTTGTGCATATCATACTATGACCGAAACTCATTCATCGTCATTAAATAAGAAAAAGGAACCTTCAAAGTTGAATCAAACATATCTTTGGCACCTAAGACTGGGTCATGTCAACCTAAGCAGAATTCAAAGACTGGTAAGTAGTGGTTTTCTGGAGTCTCTCCAAGTGGAACCATTCTCAGTCTGCGAGACCTGTTTGGAAGGCAAGATGACTTCGAGGCCTTTTAAGGCCAAGGGAAATAGGACAAATGATTTGTTGGAATTGATTCACTCTGATTTGTGTGGGCCTATGTCTGTTCAAGCTAGAGGTGGTTTTGAGTATTTCTTCACTTTTATTGACGACTACTCGAGATATGGATACATCTGATGCGCCACAAGTCTGAATGCTTTGACAAGTTCAAAGAATTTAAGGCAGAAGTGGAGAACCGTCATGGTAAGAGTATCAAGTCACTACGATCTGATCGTGGTAGGGAATACCTTAGTAATGAATTTAGACAATACTTATTGGAGAATGGGATTACATCTCAACTCACTGCACCTGGTACTCCTCAACAGAATGGCGTAGCTGAGAGAAGGAATAGGACTCTATTGGAAATGGTGAGATCGATGATGAGTTATGCTTCATTATCTACCTCGTTTTGGGGATATGCGTTAGAAACAGCAGCGTACCTTCTAAATTACATATCTTCTAAAGCAGTTCCAAAAATGCCAATTGAATTATGATCTGGGCAAAAGCCTAGTCTCAACCATATTCGGATTTGGGGTTGTCCAGCACATGTGCTGGATAAGGAAGCTGATAAGTTGGCATCTAGAACTGAAGTACGGCTGTTTATGGGATATCCTAGTGGAACAAAAGGTGGTTATTTTTATAGTCCTAAAGATCAAAGGGTGAAGGTGAGTACCAATGCCTGATTTTTTGAGGAAGACTATATGAATGAGCATAAGTCCAATAGTGAGATCATTCTCAATGAGTTAAGGGGAGAAAATGGCACACCAAGTGTGCAAGAAGAAATACCACAAGAAACTGCACAACGTGATTACTTTGATGACCCTTTGCAAGCATTGCCTCGTCGTAGTGGGAGGGTTGTACGTCAACCTGATCGTTTCAAGTTTGTGGGTGAGTCTGTGGACTTGATTCCAAGCGATGAACATGATGATAACGATCCCTGGACCTACAAAGAGGCAATTCAAGACAAAGATGCAGTATCTTGGCATAAGTCTATAGATTCGGAAATTGAATCTATGGATGATATGGAAGTGTACGACCTAAGCGAACTTCCCCATGGCAAGCATGCTGTTGGGTGTAAGTGGGTCTATAGACGTAAGAGAGGATATGATGGGAAGGTTATTGCCTTCAAAGCACGGTTGGTGGCAAAGGGTTTTACCCAGAAAGAAGGAATCGACTATGATGAGACCTTCTCACCAGTAGCCATGCTAAAATTAATCCGAATTCTCTTATCCATAGCTAATCACATGAACTATGAGGTTTGGCAAATGGATGTCAAAACAGCTTTCCTAAATGGAAATTTGAATGAGGACATCTATATGCGGCAACCTGAGGGTTATGTGAAGAAAGGTCAAGAGCATCTAGTCTGGAAGCTGAAAAAGTCTCTTTATGGGCTAAAGCAAGCTTCCAGGTCTTGGAACATTCGTTTTGATGATGTGATCAAATCTTTTGGATTTGAGCAATGTCAAAACGAAAGTTGTGTGTACAAGTTGAGTAACGGAGATGTAGTGGTATTCTTAGTACTGTACGTAAATGATATTCTTCTTATTGGCAACAATGTGATAGTATTATCAGACGTAAAGGTGTGGCTTTCAGAGCAGTTTCAAATGAAGGATTTGGGAGAAGCATCATACATTCTTGGTATTAAGGTCATTCGTGATCGGAAAAAGAGGATGTTGTGTTTATCTCAAGCATCTTACATTGATACTGTGATTGCTCGTTTCTGCATGCAAAACTCCAAAAAGGGCTTACTGCCTTTCAGACATGGAGTTCCCTTATCTAAAGAAATGTGCCCTAAGACCCAGAAGGAGATTGAGGAGATGGCTAAGGTTCCTTATGCTTCGGCTGTAGGAAGCTTTATGTATGTGATGCTGTGTACGAGGCCTGAAATTTGCTATGCAGTTGGCATGGTAGCTAGATATCAGTCTAACCCTGGTCAAGGATATTGGACTGCTGTCAAGCATATTCTCAAGTACTTGAAAAGGACTCGAGATTATATGCTGGTATACCAGTCAGATAGTATGATTCCTTTGGGTTACACCAATTCAGATTTCCAAGCTGATCGAGATGAACGGAAGTCTACCTCGAGTTATGTGTTTGTGTTGGGAGGCAGAGCCATATCTTGGAGAAGTGTGAAGCAGAAATGCATCACGGACTCCACTATGGAAGATGAGTACGTAGCTGCCTCAGAGGCTGCTAAAGAGGCAGTTTGGCTACGTAATTTCCTGCTGGACTTAGGGGTGCCTAAGAGTATGCCAAAGTGTATCACTATTTATTGTGATAACGCGGGTGCAGTAGCAAACTCGAAAGAACCTAGAGCCCACAAAGCAAGTAAACACATAGAGCGGAAGTACCATATTATACGAGACATCGTAAATAGAGGAGACGTGGCTGTGGCTAAGATTGCATCATTGAACAACCTGGCTGATCCTTTCACAAAGACTCTCGGGACAAAAGTTTTTCAGCAACATGTGGAAGGTCTTGGTTTACGATGTGTTCTATTCTAGCAAGACTTTAAGTATAAGTGGGAGAATTGCTATAACTTCATGAGTATAACTAAAAGTTTAGCTTTTGTATAAGTGGGAGATTTTTTGGTGTATACTGTAAAGAAAACATTTGTTGGGCTTTTATGGTTTATATTCGATTTCCTTATTATCTGAAATAAAGAGTTTTTCACATTATTGCATTCTCATTAATGCTTGTATGTCTACTTATCTTATATTGTAGATAATGTGGTGGGTTTGTAGTCACACAGAAGATCACATTGTCGGTTCCTTATAAGATATAAACAATATTCACAACTGAGATAGTGTTAGACATAACTATTGGTTTAAGTTGTAGTATGTACTTGTTAGTGGCTTGTCTTGGCCATTAGTTTATACTAGTGCGCTTTGTCGTATTGAATGGATCACAGACAAGACATGTTCTTCTATTCTCACTGTAATGAAGAACTAAAGGTCTTTGTGACTCTTATAAGTCTTAACCCCAAGTGCGATATTTAGATGTGTGGGGCGCTTGTGCACTACTTTGATTTACCATGGGTGAGAATCTTGTTAGATTCTTTACACTACGTACTTTGGGTAGTGACATCGCTCACATGATGTCTTTTATCGGCATTAGGGCACCGTGTCCTCCTGATCCAGGTTGATGATGTCCTCTTGAGGAAACTTATAAAGGATTGTCGTATTAAACCCTGCAGGTGGATTTAATCCGTACGATAACGAGGTTAAGTTGGTACTACTCAAGGAAAATAGATATTAATTACTTAGAGCAGTGAGAAGCTTTAATAATTAATGGACATGCGATATCTTTAACACGGGGAATTATAGAGTCTAATAGAGGCCCAAATTCGGTTCGGGATAGGACGGGAGTACAATATTAATTTTCTAGTTGAATGAATTAATGTTTCGGACCAAATAATGTTCTGGGCTGAAAATAAATATATTTGGATTCGTAAGAAGCCCAAACCCTATACCTTCTATTAATCCCTAGTCTGGCCCATTTAACCAAAGGAGCCCTAATATAAATAGGCCTCAATTTTGGCCAGAAACCCTAAGTCACATATTATTCACGCAGCAGAAAAGTGTGAGGGTTTTCTGGAGAGACAAAATCAGGAGGCAGAATTCGCTCTACGTTTGATAAGCTCGCCGTCCACCCGGTGTTCGAACGAGGTTGGGAGACAGACTAGAAGATCTCTAGTGGAATCTACATCTCGATCAACAAGGGTAACGATTCTGTTCTTTGTTTCTTTTGTTTATCTGTTTCATATACTTTTGGTAATCCAACAACGATTATGGGAACGGATCGCCTTCACCGGCAGGATCCATCAAGGGAAGCTCACCTGGTACCTCTCCATGTACTCCGCCCAGTCAAGCTCGTGCTCAATGGCAGTAGGAATGTCATGCTCAGGGAGTTGAGGAGCTGGAAAGTTAATGGACTAGAGGTGTTCCAATGTGATCTCCTCTTCCACATCCTCATCCTCCTCCATCTCGCGAACCAGTTCCCTCGCCTGGCCACCCGACTCAGTGACCTCCACCTCGTCCTGGGCAATTACTTCATCCGTTGCCCAGGTGAACTCCTCCCAGAGTCGGCAAAGTTCATGGTCTCCACCACCCCTTAAATTGGTAGCCTTTTCCCCAGAATCTGAGCGGACCTCGCCGAGTAGCTCGCCAAAGTCGGGACAAGCTACCGAGGTCGCCTCGGATCCAGAATCAACCATAATAGGGGTCATCTGATGGATCAGCTCATTTTCAGCCATGGGTCGCTTCTCCGGATTGCGGTTTGATAAAGTTCGGCTGAAAGAACGTGATGACATGGTTGTTGATATGAGCGAAGTCATAGGGATTAATTAATTGAGTCTTTTAAGTTATTTAAGGGTTCGAGACTCTGGTAATCGGAAAAGCTCAAAAGTCGCCAGAATTAGTGGTGATTACCAGAATACGTGGAGAAGAGAAAAAGAGAAATGGGAATCTGCAAAAGGAAATATGAAAAGAAGAAGAAATGTTGTACTACCTTGGATGATCCCACAAAAATCTGATGAAAACAAGGGTATAATCGCTCGAAAATGCTTGTAGAATTCGAAAATGCTCTGATAATCCGAAGAATGAAAAGTGTGGAATGAAGATGAGTCTCCTTATTTATAGGAGAGAGATGGAGCTAGGTGTATTTTCCCAAAATCCCAGGGACCTATATGCAACAAATTTGGAAGTTTGACATGATGGGCGTGGGAAATGAGGTGTGGAAAGGTGTGCACGACGCCTCGAATCCCGCACCACATCAGCATATCCACCACCCTAGGTAGCTCACAAGACACTCGGCACCGCACCAAATGAAGGTAAATCAGTTCGCCAACACATTAGAAATATCATGATGTGGACGAGTTGGGGGACAAATGTTGATAGGCGAACTACATAGGGAATCAGTAGTAAAGTAGTAGGACATAGCGATGTAATAGAAGCATAGTGGTGAGTAAGGACAGGTGTAAAGGACACTTGTCAGCACATAAGGCTATGTAAGCCCTTTGAGTGCCACCTCACAACATGCAAACCTATAAATAGGTCTCTTGTACTCATTTTCTCTCTCTAAGCTCATAATACAACACACACATTCTCTCACTACTCTCTTCACTCTCTCTCCCTACTAAATTCTCTCAAGAACAAAATCATTTGATTATTGTTTGGTGGAATTCTAAGATAATTACAGTCACTAAAAACTTCCAAGTAACAAATTCCATCAACAGCCATGAAGTGACATTTCTCCCAATTAAGTACCAAGTTAGCTTCTTCACATCTAATCAACACTCTTTCAAGGTTAGATAAACAAATGTCATATGATTCACCAAATACACTAAAATCGTCCATGAAAACATCCATAATGTGTTCAATCAATCCATGAAAAATAGACATCATCGACCTTCGAAAGGTAGTCGGAGCATTGTATAGCCCAAAGGGCATGCGTCTCCAAGCGTATGTACCTGTTTGGACAATCTGAGTATTTTGATTAGATCCCAAAACCCCTGATGAATCTGCCTAAGTATAGTTGTTCAGGATCAAATAGTTCAGGATAGTTAGGCTAGGAATTCAGTACAGGAGGAACTTGCTGAAGACTGAAGAATATTGGAGTCGACCCAATTTACTGAAGTCTGAAGTGTAATCCATCCTGAAGGAGTCAGTCAATCTTCCTGAAGATTACCTGGTCTGAAGCTGAAGATCGAAGCCTGTTAATCCGTCCTGAAGTCAATCCTGAAGTACCATTGGCTGATGTTTCTACTGAGTTCACTAAGCATACTCAGGACATATCTTAGTCTGTGAAGAGTAAGTGTAATCTATCAGGCTGTCCTGAATGCACTTAAGACCTGACTTAGGCCTTGGTTCCGTTTATCTGAACCATGTAAGTCCAAAGCAAAAAGGTTACACATACTGGGCTGAATAATCTATCAGGCTGTGCTTAATGCACATAAGACCTGACTCGGGCATTAGTTCAGATCACCTGAACCATGTAAGTCCAAAGCAAAAAGGTTATTTATGCTATGGGACAAGAGACAAAGAGAATGTCAGTAAGACTCCAATAAGACAAACATTCAGACTGAGTTATTAACAAGAGACTCAGAGTATTGAATGTATGAGGAAGGACAAATATCTGTAAGTCAACTAGCCGTTAGAACGGAGAGCCAATGATCTTTCGACACGTATGTACGGAGTTTGCGCAGCATTTAATGCGTCTCAGAGTTGCAGGTGATGGGACAAACTTGCCAGAATAAGCATGGCGATTAGGTCAAAAAGTATTTCTAGCCTGCAACCGCCCTAAAATAGGAAAGATTTGATTTGATCTCCTCCAACGGATCTATTTTGAATCTTGCCTATAAATATGGAGAGTCTTGCACCCATTCAAGGCTAACGGGAAATTTCCAAGAGAAAACTCTCAAGAATCCAAGCTCTCAAAGCATACTATAAACAACACTCTGCAATTAAATTTCCCTAGTGTTGTAGTAGGATTCACTCTGTATTTGCTTAGATCGATAGCTCTAATATTTAGCATTGTTTTGTATTGCTAGAGCTATCTCAGTTGGAAACCAGAATACCAAACCACCCAGGGAGTAAGATTGGTTGGTTAGAAGGACTGGGACTTGTAAAACGCCCAGGGGTCAGTTCCTAAGAGAGGAAGTTGGCTATTCGTGTCCCTTGGCACGTAAAAACTAAGTACCTATCCTCAGGGTTTTGTGGATAGCTTCCTGTTAAATCAGTTCGTGGACGTAGGAGTTGGTTATCTCCGAACCACGTTAAAAAGTCCCCTGTGTGCTGATTTACTATTCTGTTCAGGATCATAACTGTCATATAATAAACTGAACATTCTGCATTGTTTTTATCTTCAGGACTGAATCAATCATCCAGAATCTTAATACTGTGCACTCAGCCTTAACCACCAGTCTACTAAGCAAGTTCAGAGAAAATGTTTTCAGAAACTAAAACGAGTAGAACCTAAGGGCTCACTTTCCGCACGTACTGTAGCTCACTGAGATAGTAGTCCAACTGACCCACTTCCTAGCAGTCAGTAGGTTTGTTATCTATACTGAGCTTCCAGGCACTTTACTCACACTCAGTTTATCTGACTCATTACTGAATTGTCCCTGCTGTCCCTGTGGACCTTCAGCATACTGAGTAATTCACGAATTCCTGACTGAGAGTGTAAGAGCATTTTTCTGAGTCTTTCAGAAAAATCTGACATCAGTGTATTCCCCCCATACACTGATTGTACTCGTTTCGGGACCAACAAGTGGTATCAGAGCAGTCATTCAAAAGACCACTGACTTTGTTTACCAACAGTTTCTGAGGAGAAACTTTTCGTGGTCTACTGAATAGATCTCGTTTCTGAAAACTACATATCATGGCATCCGGTTCTAAACGTCTCGAGGGCAATCTTCCTGAATTCTCTATTGACAATTATGACTATTGGAAATTCAGGGTACTCGCACATCTCTATTCCATCCATGATCAGATGCCTCTGGTGATTGAGCAGGGTACGATCAAATTCATGAGGAATCTTCAAATGACCTGGCCTGTTGCTGGCAATGTTCCTGTTCCAGCTGCCGGAGATGAAGAAGTGGAGAGGTTCGTGCTTAACTCTGATCAGATTAAGCAAATCGGACTGGATAATGTTACCAAGTACATTATACTCCACACCGTTTCTTACGAGAATTCGGTCAGGCTCATGCATCTGAAAACAGCAAAGGAGATCTGGGATGCTCTGAGGGAGATGAGTGAGGGATCAGAAAAGATCAAGGAGAACAAGAGAGATCTTGCTATCAGGAAGTTTGAGGCCTTCCGGATGTTAGAAGGAGAATCCATCGATCAGATGGAAGCTCGGTTCATTAAGATGATGAACGAGCTAGCAACCCTTGGGAAGGAGTTTCCCAAGAGGGAGGTGTCTTCTAAAATCCTGAACTGTCTCCCTGAAAGATGGGACACAAGAGTGATCTTACTAAAGAACACTCATGATCTTACCAACATTACTCATTCTCGCCTATTCTTAGAGTTAAAGG
Organism: Prunella vulgaris; assembly: GCA_026898435.1. Taxonomy (NCBI): domain Eukaryota; kingdom Viridiplantae; phylum Streptophyta; class Magnoliopsida; order Lamiales; family Lamiaceae; genus Prunella; species Prunella vulgaris. Next base: position 31,593 of record JAPKLY010001493.1, on the reverse strand, counting down.
CTCTGGAATTCGACCACGATAAGAGGAAGAAAAAGGGTGCTGTCAGTGAGGAAGTTAGTGAGGAGAAGACTCCTGAAAAAGAAAAGAGCGTGGCTCTTAAAGCTACTCCTGAGCCTGAGACTGGATCTGGCTCTAAGTCTCTGAAGGACATGAACAAGGATGAGCTAACCTTGGAGTACAGCCTGATGGCGCGGCGTTTCGAGAAACTGAACTCTTGATTCGGAAGGTATAAGAAATTTTATACTGACAGCCGTGATCGCAGGTACTCCAGCCCCAGGAGATCGAGTCCCCGAAGAGAAGAAAAGAGGGGTTCAGATTCCAGGAGGGATCGCAATGAGCCTGAGCGACGAAGAGATGAGAAGAGGAGAGATGATGAGCCAAGAAGATCCAGCTCCAAACCTGAACGATCATCAGGGTGCAAGAGCTGCTTCATGCTCGGATTAGTACATCTTCAGGAAGAGCTGCTTCATGCTCGGAACAAGCAAGATGAAGCTCCACTGGAGGTAGAAATACTGAAAGGTGTAATCAGCTCGCTGATTGAGACTCGTGATACTGATCTGTTCCTTGCTCAGGAACAACTGATGATTGAGTGAATTGCTCTTAGAGTGATGTTCGAAACTGAGTGGCAAGCTCGCCTTTGTGCTGAGCAAACTACTTGGGATCTTGAGCTGATCTCAAAAGAGAAAGCTCATGAAGAGTTGGTGCTTCAGTACACCACTGAAATTGAGGCCCTGAAAGAAATGAATGAGCATCTTGAGGTTAAGCTGAAGAAGTTATACACATCTACCCAAGTGGTCGAAGAGTTAACCAGTTTCTCTCAACTGACTGATGGTGCTAAAGCTGGGTTGGGCTATGATGCCTCAAAAGACCCAAAGGGCAAGAAAAGGATAGGTGCTTCAGGGAGAAACTCTCAGAAGAAGTTTGTCCCTGCCCTAACTGATGACAAGAGCTCAAGTGTTGCTCGTCAGGACAAGGGCAAAGGGAAGGAGAAAATGCCTGCTGAACCTGTCACGCAAAGGACTGAGGAACCCAGGCCAAAACTTAAGGGAAAGGCCAAGGCTCCTCATCTTGAGTCAAGGAAGACAGAGCAAGGGAACTCCAAGGCTCAGCCTAGGAATCCTCAATCTGGGAAGAACTCTGCTCCTAGCACTTCTCAGGCCCAGCCTAGAAATGCTCAGAGCGGAAGGAACTCAGGACAGAGGAGGCCTCAGGCAAAGCCAAGGACTACTGAGGTCCAGACTCCTCAGACAGGGCACAGATCCCATCAGAAGCGTCCCAATCATCAAAGGAGAAGGACAAACTAGATTGTCTCTGAAAGGCAACGGAGACCTGACTCCGGTAACACTCAGGCCAGACCTCAAGTGCCAAGAGGTCAGGCCCGAGCTGCTCCTTCTCGGGATCAAACTCAGCCCAATGTAACCAGGCCAAGGAGGAACAGGAGGCCCACCACCAAGAATCAATATAGGGCTCCTGAACCTCAGGCTGACACCCATACACTCTCAACTTCCCAGGCACAAAGGAAGAAGACTGTGTATGTTGATGTTTGAGGGAGACAGGTTTACACTTCTGATGCTATCATAATTGTTAATCAAACCTGGATCCCGAAGGGTATGGCTGACTCAGTAGGACCCAATACGAGATGGGTACCTGAGGCCTGATTCTTTTCAGGTCGCTACGGGCAACAAGAAGAGGAAGGAGGATTTGATGAAGGACTGGTACTTGGACTCAGGATGTTCCAGGCACATGACCGGATTTCGTGATCTCCTTCAGGATTATGTAGCTCAGGAAGGCCCGCAGGTAACCTTTGGTGATAACTCTAAGGGTTTCACCAGAGGATTCGGAACCCTTGTTATTGGCTCTGTCCGTGTACTGAATGTATCATATGTTGAGGGACTGAGACATAACTTACTCTCGGTCAGTCAGTTTTGTGACCGAGGATATAGTGTAGAATTTACATCTAACATGTGTCTTGTGAAGGACAAATCTACACTACAGGTTCTGATTACAGGTGTCAGGAGGGGTAATGTACATTTTGCTGACTTCAAGAGCAGCTCTCCTGAAACCTGTTTGGTCGCTAAGAGCTCCTCTGAGCTCAGTTGGCTTTGGCATAAACGCCTGAGTCACTTAAACTTCAAGATTATTAACAAAATTTCTAGACTTTCTCTTGTAGATGGTCTACCCAATGAAGTTTTTAGCAAAGACCACGTGTGCGGAGCATGTCAGGAAGGCAAGCAAACTAAAGCATCATTCAAAGAGAAAGAAGCCTTCTCAACTGACAGAGTGCTTCAGCTTCTGCACATGGATCTCTTTGGTCCAGTTACTCCTGTCAGCATAAATGGTAGGAAATATACCCTTGTTGTTGTTGATGATTATTCCAGGTACACATGGGTTATTTTCTTGCTGAACAAAAAGGAGACTCAGGTCAAGCTTCCAGAGTTACTCAAGCAATTGAGTACTGAACAGGGTCAGAGCATAGTCAGGATCCGATCAGATCGAGGAACTGAGTTTATAAACTCTATTATAACTGACTTTTGTACTAACCATGGTATAGCTCATGAGACTTCTGCACCCAGGACCCCTCAGCAGAATGGGGTAGCTGAAAGAAAAAATCGGACCCTGAAGGAAGCTGCCAGGACCATGTTGGCTGAGTCAGGATTGCCCAAGAAGTACTGGGCTGAAGCAATCAACACTGCTTGCTACACTCAGAACCGATCTATGCTGAACAAACAACACGCTCAGACACCTTATGAAACTTGGAACAAGAGGAAGCCTCGCATCTCTTATTTCCATATTTTTGGGTGTAAGTGTTTCATCCTGAACAATGGGAAAGACCAGCTGAAAGCCTTTGATAGCAAATCTGATGAGGGAGTTTTCTTAGGATACTCCTCAGTCAGTAAAGCCTTCAGGGTGTATAACTGTCGGACCCTTTTTGTGGAGGAAACACCTCATGTTGTGTTTGATGAGACTGCATCAGTGCATAGGAAATAGGTTCCGAGTCCTGACACTGAGGGGTTTACCAAGAGAATAACAAGACTGAGTCTGAAAAATCCTGAATTCAAGATCAAGCTTGTCAGTGCTCCCAAAGGATGGGATTATGATGATGAAGATCAGGATGGACCTCAGGTCAACCCTCAGCAAGCCCCAGCTTCGAAAGATGTTGAGTCTCAGACGGAGAGACAGACTTAACCTGAGGTACGTACTGTCGGTGATGATGTTTCTACACCTGAGACAGTTACTGAGTCCAACACTGTAGGGGGAAACAATATCCCTGATATTGGCCAACCCTCAGGAAATGACTCAGTATCCCCTGTTCTTGCTCGTTCCTGTTCTTTGCCTATTATTGTCGAGATTAACATTTTAGGATCAGGCGAGGGAACGTCAGCAGCTCCCAGTGCTCCCGTCAGCAGGAGGCGGTGGCTAGATGATCACTCATTGGCTGATATCATTGGTTGTCCTTTGGTGAGAGCACTATGTTTTGTTGCTTCCTGAGTGATCAGGAACCTAAGAGCATAGAAGAAGCTCTTGCTGATCCCAACTGGATCCTAGCCATGCAGGATGAGCTCAATCAGTTTGAGCGGAATCAGGTTTGGGAGTTAGTTGAGAGACCTAGGCGTCAACATGTCATTGACACCAAATGGGTCTTTAAGAACAAGAGGGATGAGAAGAATGTTGTAGTCAGGAATAAGGCCAGACAAGTGGCAAAGGGTTACTCTCAGGCCGAAGGAATCGACTATGATGAGACCTTTGCTCCGGTCGCAAGGTTGGAAACAATCAGGTTGTTTCTGGCATATGCAACATTCAAGAAATTCAAAGTGTATCAGATGGATGTAAAGAGTGTTTTTCTGAATGGTGTACTAAACGAGGAGGTCTATGTGGAACAACCTCCAGTTTTCGAAGTTGGAAATAAGGTATATCACCTGAAGAAAGCTATTTATGGCTTGAAGCAAGCTCCGAGAGCTTGGTATGATACATTATCCCAATTCCTGATAGACCACAGGTTCGTGAAAGGAACAGTGGACAGGACCCTCTTCCGGATATCCGAAGGGGAGGACATTCTCTTGGTTCAGATTTATGTGGATGACAAAATTTTTGGATTTCCTAATCTGAAGCTTTGTGAGAAATTCTCCATGCTGATGACTGGGAAAGTTGAGATGTTAATGATGGGAGAATTGAATTTCTTTCTGGGTCTCCAAGTCAGGCAAACTGACTCCGGAATCTTCATAAATCAGTCCAAATATGCGAGAGATTTAATTCAAAAATTTGGAGTTCAGACCAGCAAAGTCTCACGTATTCCCATGAACACAAATGAGAAGCTGGACCCTGACAAAGAAGGAGTCTGAATATACGGAACTGATAGGATCCTTATTGTATCTGACTGCTAGTCGTCCTGACATCACTTATGCAGTTGGAGTTTGTGCAAGGTATCAGTCTGATCCAAAGAAGAGTCATCTAGAGAGTGACAAAAAGATACTGAAATACCTGAGAGGTACAGTAAATCTAGGACTTTGGTATCCCTCTGATCTCTTGGTTTTCTAAGAAGCAAACCAGTGTTGCTACGTCTACTACTGAGGCTGAGTATATGGCGGCAGGCAGTTGTTGTTCTCAGTTCCTTTGGCTGAAACAGCAACTGAGAGACTACCAAGTTGAGGCCACTGAAGTCCCAATTTACTGTGATAATAATAGTGCCATTGCCATATCCCAAAACCCAGTCTTACACACAAGGTGTAAGCATGTAGACATCAGACATCACTTTATCAGAGATCATGTTGAGAAAAAGGACATCAGGATGGAGAGAGTCCCTACTGATAAGCAGAGAGCTGACATACTGACTAAGGCTTTGCCTGAAACCAGATTTGTTGAGCTATCAGTAGAATTAGGACTCCTTGACCCAGGCTTAGGAGATTCAATCTGAATCTCTGATCAGAATGCTCAAGGTCAGGGGGAATGACTAATATGGACTCATGATGAAGGAATCTCAGAGAGATTTTGAATGGTTGTAGGGGGAACATTCAGTATGAAAAGGATGATCAGTATAGACTGACTAAGATTCAGGACACTGAACTCAGGACTTGTCATCCTGATAGGTCACATGTGGTATCAGTCAGAATACAAATCTGACTGACTGGTATGGTTCCTGATTTTCTTTCAGTCATCAGATCTTGCGTGCATCATCCTTGATACTGTTTGTTGTATTGTCAAATCAATTTAATTTGTCATTTACTCCCAGCCATTCATTTAATATTCGGTTATTATTTAATACAATTTATTTGAATTAAATACGGACATGCTCTGACGCGCATTTAATGCACAGTGGGCGGGAACAGTTTTCAATAAAGTTTTGACCCATTACTTTTGAAAATCCGAAGAGTCTCCATGCATCTTGCGCTTTAATCTTAATCGTTGAATCTCATAAGTCACTATTTTCTGAGCCACCCGATTAAAACTTAATTTTAGTATAAATTAGGGAAGTTTGTTCTATTGCAACTTTTATGCACCTAAATCTTTTCTTGATATATTTCTCTCTGTGAATCGACCTTCTTCATTCTTCATATTATTTCCATGGCTTCTCCTTCGGTGGATTCATTCTTTGGGAATCTATTTCACCTAAGGAATGAAATACACTGGGAACCATTTGGAGATTTTACCTCCAATCATCCTGACATATTACCTGTAAAGGAGGTTTTCGAAAATGCAGGTCTTCTGCGTTTTATCACTTCCAGACCCCAGAGACTCCATCCCAGACTTGTTGCTGCTTTCTATATCAAAATGGCGCAGAACAAGAACTCCCAGGAGTGGGAAACATGCATTCCCCAGACCTCATGTGTAAAGGGGAAGGATGGTGAGGAAGAGATGACCAAGAGGTGGGTCACTCTCAACCTCAGGCAGAAGATTAGAGAGGTTCTTAATCTTCCCCATTCTGGACGAAGCCCTGTTGATTATGGGTTTGGAACTGAGAAGGATTATCTCCAGTCCCTATACGATGGTGATGTGGTCCTAAAATCAGGTCTGAACAAGTCAGTTCTGAGAATAGAGAATCAACACTTCTTCGATCTGACGAGTCAGGGAGTGATGGGAATTGCTGGAGGACTAGAACAGATCTCGCGGCCAAAACTGTATACGATGATGGCAATATCTGACGCCTCGGTGCATAACTTTAACTGGGAGGATTACTTCCTCCAATTGCTGGTAGTTGAGACCAATAAGATCAAATACTCGCCGGAGGGTCAGGCGACATTTGAGGCCAAAATGCACTTTGGCACCAAGATTTCTCTGATCTTGGAGGCCCTGGATCTCGGTGATGTGGATCAGACCCAATCACTCGAGATTCCAGCGAAGATCGATCTATTCAGAGCCTATTCCGGTGATGCTGGCACCAAGAAAAGACCACGGACTTAGAAGAAGAAGGATCAGGCGAGCACGACTGGCAGAGTCAAGGCTCAGGCGGGCATATCTTCAGAGTCCGATATTGCAAAGCCAGCGGAGGACAAGCCCAAGCGCTCAGGACCCAAGCCACAGAAACTGAAATTTTTATATCCAGGGTCAGGAGAGCGAGAGAAGAAGCTTATGGAAGAGAAGGCTGCTGAAGAAGTGATTCAGCACGCGCATCCAGAGAGGGAATCAGCTCAGGCTGCACTTGAAATCGCCCCTATCTCTGCCATTCCGGATGTTGCATCCACTGATTCTAACCTACTGATTCTTGACATTGCTTCAACTTATCAGGGTATGGAGGCCCCCTCGGGTGAGGATCAGGGGGAACCAGTTCAGAAGTAGGTTTCTGAAGGAGTTCAGGGTGAAGCTCCGTGGCCATTCCCTGTGCCTGACGAGAACACATTGACAGACTTTGAGATAGTGGCAAGGGGAGCGGCTGCTGAAATGGTGGAAAGGAGGTTTCCTGACCTCTCAGATGCTCAGAAGGAAGCAGTTGTGCAGCTTCGCACCTTTGCTATGATCCGGAACTCCACCTGGCCTGAACTCAGTCAGCTCAGAGAGTTGAGAGGATGGGACAATATTGCTGAATCAGAAGCTGTCCTCTTTGATCATTTTGACGTTAATTCTCTACATCACCTGATCAAGATGGAGAAGGATGTGGAGAAGGAAGCTGAGAAGGAGATGATTGAGATTGCTGATGATGCTCAGCAAGGTGGCACTGAAGGGGTCAGTGCACCGACTGATGAAGCAATCCTGGGACCCGGGACTATGGAGGCTTCAGGAGAGGGTCCACCAGGTCTGGTCCGAGTCAGAGGAAAATGGATCACCCCCGAGGCACTATATGTTCAGAACTCCTCACGAGCTCTTGCCAATCTTCACAGAAGGGTAATCCTCATCGAGAAAAAAACTAGTAGGGTTGGTTCAAATTCTGAAGTGCTGAACAAGAAGATGAATAGACTGGATCGTGACCTGAATGATATGGGATCTGACATGAATGCTGCCATTGATCTTCTTGGAGAAGTCAGAACTCAACACTCAGTAGATCTCACTGTTATCTCTGAGCAAGCAAAAGGGGCCATTCAAAGCTGCAATCAAATGGTCTCTGATGCGCAAACTCAGCAGGAGAACAAGCTTGCCACTTTTCTTGATCAACAACTGCCTGAAAGAATTGATCAACTGATTGATGAAAAGTTGGCCAAGCTGAAGGCTGAACTGAAGGATGAGCTGCTGAGTGAGATGTCTGCACAGGAGAAGGCTGAAATTGCCTCTGCCCTACACAACAGAATGGAGAACTTCAAAGGTCGACTGAAGGCTGCACACAATTCAGCCGTTGATAAGCTCAGTGTCGGCCTAAGAGGGATGGCAGGGCAAATTGGGCAACTGCAGGGCAAGCAGACTGAAATGCACAGTCAGTTCACGTTGTTGGCGGAGTCAGTAAATGAAGTTGTCAAGCGAATTAATGACGATGATGCCAAAAAGGGGGAAGAAGGGAAGAAGCAAACTGCTACTACTGGTAAAGCCAAGAAGAAGAACTTCCCCCCTGAACTGAAAGCGGCGGATAGAAAAATGTCAAGATCCGTCGCTGCCATCGAAGCCGCTGAAGGTTCAGAGCCGAAGAGGTTGAGGCCCTCTGAGGATCTCGCTCTGGAACCTTTGTATAAGGAGATGGAGGAACAGATGAATCCGGGGTTGACCACTCAGGAAAAGATGGTGATGACTGAGGTGGAGAAGATAGCGAAGATGAAGGAGATTTCGTTGTTCAGTCAGATCCAACGGCTAAAAGAGTCCAATGAGTACCTGACTTCACAGGTTCAGAAGAAGAAAATTGTGCCTTCTGGATCTCGAACAAAGACTCAGAGGAAGTTAATGGTCAGTCCAGATCAAGGTCCCCCTCCTCTCCAGTTCGTAGAGGATTTCATTCCGATAGAGTTGTTGGAGGTATGGATTCCGATCCGGAATAGGTGGGCTTACCTATTCTATGTGGTGGGGTTATGGGACGATCAATCTGAAGAAAAAGACGTCATACTCCATCACTGGATGGCACAGGAGCATCCGGATCTATGGGCTGAAATAATCAGACATGCTGACACAGAAGGTGTAGAGATTGCTCCTCTGGAATTCATTAAGTATCCTCCTCCACTCTTCCGGAACTCCAAGCAACTGGACCGGAAAGCAATATCAGAAGAAGTCGTCAGAGTAGGACGCGCTGCCCGGGCCGTTGGTGATCGGAACAGGATGAAGCAGGTCCTGAACCGAGTCTTGGAGATGTATGAAATTCCTCTAGCTGGTTGGAATAAGGATGAAGAATAAATCAGGAAATAGTTGTTCTGGAATTGTAATAGCTTCAGGATAATTGTAACTCTTATATCAATCAATGAAGTTATTTATTTTTCCTGAGTACAACTTCTTGTTGACTCCTGAATTTACTTTTCTGAATCCTTATCAAGAACTGTACTAACCCATTCCTTGTTTTCATCTTATAGACTAAGTACCTAGTTTGTCAGGTGGTACTAAGTTGTTCTCACTGACTAAGTCAGTTGATTGTATAGATGAATAGGAATTTGCTTAAGGGTTTTGGCATCATCAAAAAGGGGGAAATTGTTGGGACAATCTGAGTATTTTGATTAGATCCCAAAACCCCTGATGAATCTGCCTAAGTATAGTTGTTCAGGATCAAATAGTTCAGGATAGTTAGGTTAGGAATTCAGTACAGGAGGAACTTGCTGAAGACTGAAGAATATTGGAGTCGACCCAATTTACTGAAGTCTGAAGTGTAATCCATCCTGAAGGAGTCAGTCAGTCTTCCTGAAGATTGCCTGGTCTGAAGCTGAAGATCGAAGCCTGTTAATCCGTCCTGAATTCAATCAAGAAGTACCATTGGCTGATGTTTCTACTGAGTACACTAAGCATACTCAGGACAGATCTTAGTCTGTGAAGAGTAAGTGTAATCTATCAGGCTGTGCTGAATGCACTTAAGACCTGACTTAGGCCATGGTTCCGTTTATCTGAACCATGTAAGTCCAAAGCAAAAAGGTTACACATACTGGGCTGAATAATCTATCAGGCTGTGCTGAATGCACATAAGACCTGACTCGGATGTTAGTTCAGATCACCTGAACCATGTAAGTCCAAAGCAAAAAGGTTATTTATGCTATGGGACAAGAGACAAAGAGAATGTCAGTAAGACTCCAATAAGACAAACATTCAGACTGGGTTATTAACAAGAGACTCAGAGTATTGAATGTACAAGGAAGGACAAATGTCTGAAAGTCAACTAGCCGTTAGAACGGAGAGCCAATGATCTTTCGACATGTATGTACGGAGTCTGCCCGCAGCATTTAATGCGGCATTTAATGCGTCTCAGAGTTGCAGGCGATGGGACAAACTTGCCAGAATAAGCATGGCGATTAGGTCAAACAGTACTTCTAGCTTGCAACCGCCCTAAAATAGGAAAGATTTGATTTGATCTCCTCCAATGGATCTATTTTGAATCTTGCCTATAAATATGGAGAGCCTTGCACCCATTCAAGGCTAACGGGAAATTTCCAAGAGAAAACTCTCAAGAATCCAAGCTCTCAACGCATACTATAAACAACACTCTGCAATTAAATTTCCCTAGTGTTGTAGTAGGATTCACTTTGTATTTGCTTAGATCGATAGCTCTAATATTTAGCATTATTTTGTATTGCTAGAGCTATCTCAGTTGGAAACCAGAATACCAAACCACTCAGGGTGTGAGATTGGTTGGTTAGAAGGACTGGGACTTGTAAAACGCCCAGGGGTCAGTTCCTAAGAGAGGAAGTTGGCTATTCGTGTCCCTTGGCACGTAAAAACCAAGTGCCTATCCTCAGGGTTTTGAGGATAGCTTCCTGTTAAATCAGGTCGTGGATGTAGGAGTTGGTTATCTCCGAACCACGTTAAAAAGTCCCCTGTGTGCTGATTTACTATTCTGTTCAGGATCATAACTGTCATCATAATAAACTGAACATTCTGCATTGTTTTTATCTTCAGGACTGAATCAATCATCCTGAATCTTAATACTGTGCACTCAGCCTTAACCACCAGTCTACTAAGCAAGTTCAGTGAAAATGTTTTTAGAAACTAAAACGAGTAGAACGTAAGGGCTCACATTCCGCAGGTACTCTAGCTCACTGAGATAGTAGTCCAACTGACCCGCTTCCTAGCAGTCAGTAGGTTTGTTATCTCTACTGAGCTTCCAGGCACTTTACTCACACTCAGTTTATCTGACTCATTACTGAATTGTCCCTGTTGTCCCTGTGGACCTTCAGCATACTGAGTAATTCAGGAATTCCTGACTGAGAGTGTAAGAGCATTTTTCTGAGTCTTTCAGAAAAATCTGACATCAGTGTATTCCCCCCCATACACTGATTGTACTCATTTCGGGACCAACAGTACCATATGCACATGTGAAAGTCGTCTTCTCTTGGTCCTCCGGTGCATTCATAATTTGATTTTATGAGCTTATATGACACATTTATATTAGAATTTATGCATGGG
>JAPKLY010001493.1:0-10646 GCA_026898435.1 Prunella vulgaris | reverse complement strand
CTGAAATGGAGTTTTATCTATTTGCACTCCAGAGATATCCTCAAATTTGACAAATAAATAATAAATTGTAATGGAGTTTTATGCAACTGACAGATTTGGTAAATTGGTTATTTTGTTTGAAGCTCATGCTAATGTTCTAAATGTGTAGGAATTGATACACATGGAATACTTCTGTTTAGGACTCTGGGTGGAAAGGTCTGGTGCATTTCTATGCTTGGTTCTTTGATTGTAATTAATTCTTATGTGAATGTTTACAATTTACTCATTTCATAGATTTTTGTCAGCATAGGGTCTGTGGGAGGTGGCCTAATAATTGGGAAAGAAGGTCCATTTATAAATATTGGTTATTGTATTGCTTTATTGCTTGGACAAGTAATTGTGTAGTTACTTGTAAATATGTTTTTGTTAATATCTTGGGCATCACATACATGTTTGCAATTTAAATTCCTGATTAAGATGCCTTTTAATTTTTCTATATTATCTTGAAGTACTAAGGCTTTTTTATATAGCCGGTAGATACTCACTACAGTTTTTTAGGTCAGAGCAACCTTCAATCCAATTGCTTATTTACCTCAGAGCAACCTTGACTCTAAGATCCATTCTTCAGCTCTAGTTCGAGATCAAGGTTTCTATATGAAGTCTTCCATAGTATGTGATCACATATAAGCCTTGTACTGTACATGATTACAGTTGGACAGATAAGTGTAAACTCATTATATCTTAATTGTTGTCGAAAGTTGCAGGTTGCTAAAGCACAATCTACTCCAGCTGTGGCTTCTCAATTGTCCTATAACAAGCCTGCTACACCAGACTGGCAACATATACTTGAAACCCTACTCAGACATTGGATGCTTCATCAAACCCACTTGGAAGGTCATCAAACCCATTTTGGTTCTTAGGTTATCATATACAGATATTGCATTACTTGCTATTGAGTATTGTGGATGTTATATCCATGTAGAATGTCTATATATATATATGTGTATTCAAGGTGCTTTGTGGTCTGACTATTCACTGCCCAGCTATCTCATCGAGAGATTGTCACACTAGGACATTCCATAGTATCTTTTTCTGCATGCTATTCCTTAAATTATTTGTTCAAAGTATCAAGACATCTTCTTGCTTGTTGTGATGGTTGGATAGAGGAATGTAGTGCGTGATGTTAAGAGGTGGTTTCATCATAGTGAATTGTTGAAATGCACTGAAGAATGATAAGGGCAGACGAGGGGAATTGAAAAATAAAAATTGCTTGCTGAAACTAAAAGAATTACTCTAGTCCCTCTGCCAATTTCTTGTTTTAAAAAGGCATATGCTTATGATATCTCTGAACCATTTCCTGCCAGCTCTCATAAGCCCTTCTGAATTTATTTCTCTCTCTGTTGAATTTAAAAATTAAATTGTAGAAGAAAGTTGGGCTAATTCAGCTTTTTTACTTTTCAAAGCTACGAAGGTACTTGGCGGTCATTATAACTAAAACTGATAAAGCAGCTTGAGGACCAAAACCAGATATCAAGTACAAGTGTAGAGACTGTTGTTTCAGGTTTTTACTCGATGAGAGAGGCTGCTTATTTAATGCAATATGCTGCTATACTTTTCTGCACTTCATATATGGATTTTCTCATTATTTCATCTGTTCAGTCATGAATTAGAAGTTCCTTTCCTGTTAGGCAACTATGTTTGGTATATAGAAAAAATAAATGATACTCTAGATGGTATAATCAGCAACCAAAAGTGATATACTACATTTGTTAAGTTTTAAGGTGAATACTCCCAGAAGAAAGAAAATGAGAGTTGTTATTGCAATGCGATTGAGATAATAATGGCAATCTACAATTTCAGGGGAAGTAGACATTGTTTCTTCTTGAGGGTTCACTGGGCGAGCTCTCTCTGCAGCTGGTGCTGCATTTCTATATGCTTATTTGTTAGTTTAGTTTCCAGTCTAAGAAAGGGGTGTAATTCTTTTTTGGTGTTCTCTTTCTTCACATGTACATTTCTGTGGACTGAAGTGGTTTGAAACTAGTTACTAATAATATATAGTCCATCATTCTTTGATCGAAGCGGAACAGTTAGGCAGATTCTCTGAATAGTCATCTTGTTTTTTCTACTCATTTTTTACTTGTCAACTAATGAGTTTTTGTTTCAGCAGGTCTGTTATGTTTCTCTTCTTGACATTCATGTAATCTTTATGGGTGCTGATGGGAAACTTTTATGTTATTTCTTCAAGTTTACCATTTCCCTTTTCATTTTCTTATGATGACTTGCATGTTTGTATGTTTTTTCAAACAAGATTGCAGGCTCAAGCTGCTAGAGTCCATTACTCTCATCCATTAAGTAATCTTACTAGTTGAATGACTTATTTTGGGCCGCTCATGGTATGTATTCAGCTTCTACAATCAGTGTTTTGAACTTCTTAGTGCTTTGAACTTCTTTATTCGCTGAATCTCTCTGCTGATGTAAGCATCTTGTTATTCACATCTTAATGAATTAGAAAGACTAGAGCCTCAAGTAATTGCAGTTTCTACTGCTCTTACTGTAGCCTTTTTTGCTATATTGCATATTGCATATTACCTATTATTATTATAATTTTATGTTTCATCTTTCTTTCCCAATTTGTTATGATGAACACTATTTTAAACTCTCTTCAGAAAACACTAGTTTCTCTCTCTACTTTTTATTTAATTTGTTCTTTCATTTTATTCTTATGCATACATATATTAAATTATTCATGCTTAATAGTCGCAGGGCCATACTCATAAATAAAAAAATATTTAATTGCAAATTTTATGATCCTCTTTTCATATGCTAATTTCAAATTTTATTGCAATCTTGCACGTATGATATAACACAATTGTTGTACACATTATGTATAGTTTAATTAGACAAGTGCACAATATCAAATAACCTTAGTACAAGTAAGAATCATATTTGTGCATGTATGCGTTAAATTAAATTACATCATTTATCAAATAATATCACTGCACAATATCATAAGATAAATTATATGATCAAAACATATCGCACTGGGTGAAAAAATATTATTTTATCATTAATTATGTGAACTATCAACTAGTTTAAAGGCTCTGTTTGATAGTAATTAGTATTTGTATGGATTTAATTGAGATAAGATTATATTGTAGGTAGAAATAATATAAGAAAATGTAGATAAGATTTTATATGGTTAATACGTGTTTGATAATTGTAAATAGGTTCCATAAAATTTTACATTTTATTTCTAGCTTTCCTCATATTCCTTCTCAGGCTGCTGACTCCATCATGAGAACTTGACTTGAACATAGAGTAGCCTCTCTCTCTAGATTTGTTTAAGTGATTATCTTCCATTGCCTTGTACTCTATTATATTGGTATATAAAATAAATGTAGATTCCCATTGTTCTTGTCTATAGCAAACATGCAAGTAAAGGATTTAACATGTCTTAAAAATTGCTCAACTTATTTCTTAATGACGTTAGCTTTTTGAGATAGATAGACTGCAAAAATCAAAATGCTAAACCATAGTAGCCTACAACAGCAGGAGTTTCTAGTAGGATCATTAGAGATTCTAAATATCCCCTTTTCAATACACACTGACGTTCAGAAAGATATATCTTAAACATTTATTAAAAGCTTTTACTATCTTGTGATTGAGTTGTGTGTGATCTATTTATGAATTTTACAGCAAGTAATGTGCTTCCTGTGAAGGAGCATAGCTATATGAATTTTACAGCAAATAATGTTCTTAATGATAAGATTTTAACCATCCTTTACTTATTTTATTGTTTGTATTTTAACAGTTTCCACAGAATAACTATTCTAGAAAAGAAATTGATGATGTGCGGGAGGAATGGGCTATTTGTGTTTCTGAATACATGGACAACTAATTTACTAGAAGTGGTCAGAAGTTGAAGTTGATCGATTGCTTTTTTATTATTTTGAACATGTTGAAGTTGGAAGATTTGAAGTTGAAGTTGGAAGATTAGCAACATGTTATTAAAATTGGAAGATTTGTCGATTGTCGTTCGAAAACTATGTATGAATTAATGTGGTTTTTGAATTGTGGAGATTTTTTATGATGATTACATTTCTATTGGTTCTTAATTTATTGCATGAAAAATATCTATATATAATATTAATACGCTACGACAACAGAAATAAAAAAAAGAATAAAATATAGTTTTAACAACGGATTATATTTAAGACAACGGGTATATACCGTTGTTGTAAATATTTAAGACAACGAGTATAAAAAGTAAAAATTACGGACAAAATGTGTTGTCGTAGGTATTTACCACAACGGTTTTAAAACTCTATAACAACGGTTATACACCATTGTCGTAAATACTTAAAACAACGGGTATGACAAGTAAACATTACAAACAAAATGCATTGTCGTACGTATTTACCACAATGGTTTTAAAATTCTATAACAACGGTTAAACCCCGTTGTCGTAAATACTTAAGACAACGCGTATAAAAGGTAAACACAACGGTAGTTATCGGTTGTCATATGTTAAGACAACGGTTAATAAATAGTAAAGACAACGGGTATTCACCGTTGTCATAAATACTTAAGACAATGGTGAGAAACCCGTTGTCAAAAGTCTGGACCTACCACAACGAGTCGATCCACAACTGTGGAAAAATACTTACGACAACGGGGAATCCCCATTGTCGTAGCCCTTTTCTGGCATAGTGGTGCACTTTTAATAGTATAAAGATTATTCACTAATGTTCCCGAACAGATGAACTCATCGTTTCAAAAAATAAGAACCATATTATTAAAAGAAACTGAGTATCCATCAAGGTACAATTTAGAAACCGAAATTAAATTCTTCCTAAAACTGGGAACATAAAGAACATCCTTTAATACTAAAACTCTATCTTCAAAAAATAGGTGCACGTCTCCCACTGCGACAGCCGCTACCCTCGTAGAATCGCCCAGTGTGATGAGGATCTCATTCGCACTAAGTTGTCGGGTTCTCCGGAACCCCTGTAAAGTGAAACATACATGATCAGTGGCTCCCGTATCCACCACCCACGAATGGGAAGCATACGCCGCTAAACAAGTTTCAACAACAAGTGCATGAGAATTACCTTTCTTCCCGGCCTTCTTTGGCTTGGGACAGGCCGTCCTCCAATGTCCTTTCTCACCGCAGCTGAAACACTTCCCTTTGGTAGCTTTCTTGACCCCTTCCTCATTAGTCACCTTACTCTTAGCTTGGCTCAGGCCTTTGGTCTTCTTCTTCTTCTTTCCACCCTTCGGTGCGGATGAAATCGGACCACTTGCCACCAAGACTTGAGTTTGGTGTCCCATGAGTGTCTCCGCCGATACCAAATCTTGCAAGAGTTGTGGCAACGTGAACTCTTGATTATTCATCATATAGTTCAACTGGAACTGCTCAAAGCTTTTCGGTAGAGAATGGAGAATGAAATGAACTTGCGTTTCCGCATCATATTCCGCTCCAAGTACCTCTAACTTGTTGAGGTAGCCCATCATCTTGAGAACGTGATCCCTTACGGGCGTTCCCTCCACCATTTTCAGCGATAACATATCTCGTATGGTGATTTGCCTAGCCATACGATTCTGATGAGCGAACATTTCCTTACGGTTTAACATCATATCAGAAGCGGATTCCATGTCTTGGTGTTGGTGTGGCAACATATCTGACATTGAAGCCAAGATGGTACACCTAACCATTTCATCGGATTTCATCCACTCCCTATGATATTCCCTCTCGGCATCATCCGCATCATCTGTAGGCGTAGGGGGCTTTGGTGTGTCAAGAACCCATTTGTGTTGTTGTGCGGTTAGGACAATAAATAAGTTACGTTTCCAATCAACATAGTTTTCACCTTCCAATTTTTTATCTTTAAGTATTGTAAACAATGGACTAAAAGGAGATGACATGCTGAACTGAAATAAAACATTCATTGCATCAATACATACATCGATTCACAAAGATTATCACAAATTTCGATTATGCTTTGTATAAAATCTCAAAAAAATACATAGCATAAATCGGCCGACATCTTAAAACAGTTCACATAAGCCACGATGAGTGTGGACGTTTATGCAAACACATTTAAGCAAGTTACAAACAAGAACATTTACAAACTTTTAATTTCAAAAATTAATAGTCGGCTCCCACTTGACCATATAAAAAAGGTAGGGACTCCGATGGGGAGTAATAAAATGCCAATTTTATACCTAAGTATTAACCATAATTAAATACAGGATTATCACTTCGTTTTGCGCAAGCCACTCGATGGGAGGGTCAATACCGCCACTAATAATAATCCACAATCATCCTTTTGAGAATTCGTTCATGTGAACTTGTCTTTTGGCCTATCCGATAGGGAGAAAGGCGCTTGCCAATGCGTACCCAAAAGACTTCACAAACAAATAAATCATGGAGGCCAAATAATTCAATTTTATTATCTAGAATAAATTATCGAATTATATTTAAAACATACTTAGTAATTTTCGGAGTTGAGATTTTTCATCACTTACGATATTCATGCAATTTCACATAAATCTAATTCATAGGTCATAAATTAAAACTCACAATTTCACAAACTCCTAGAGATTTCATACTTTCAGCATAATTTCAGCAGTGCGTCATGGACGAAATAAATCATTCTAAAATACTTAAACTATTGGGAAAATTCCATAAAAATTCAAATGGGTTACTGACTACCTCTATTATCCATTTATAATTTTTACAAGATTTTATCCTTAACTGGCCTTTATAAAAAATTCGCGAGATTCGTAAATCTCAATAAACTGCCACATAATTTTCAAAAATTCATAACTAATTCGTTATAACTCCAAATCATGCGATTCAAGATGTGTTGGAAAGCTAATTTAAAACTCTATCCGAATAGTGACTTTAATTTACAAAAACTGTGAATCACAAAACCGTAAAATCCCTTAAAACTTACTGGAAGACAGAAACACATCAAATCCTACACATGCAAAATACTAAAACTTATATTTAATAATTTCGTAAAATATCAAATATATCTAACATGCATACTAATTCACCTTTCATGACTCATAAATCAAATAGGCATAATATTTATTGAAAACATATTTTGTAATTAATTAAAATCCATGTATCAAATTTAATCATAAGCATACTCTTCAAGAAAATCAAGAAGTAACATAATCCTTAACATAAAATCTTGCCAAACTAATTAAACAAATAACTTGCATAAAAAAAATCGTCCATTTACTTTTATCTTTCTCATATATCTCATCCACACGCCTCCACCGCTGGTCACCTCGTCCCTTATTAAACGTAATCTAAAAATAATAGTTTGGTGAAAGGGGTGAGAAATTATAAATAACTCTCAGTGGGGACGTTAGTTCGAGATCTAAATATAATGTACATGCATACATGAAAACATATCAACCGTAGACATAGATGATACGACTTTCTCGTATCCGTGGAACATATTTGATATGACTAAATCGTACCTGTAGGACATAGATGATACAACTAAATTGTATCCATGGAATTGATACTCCCGAAGAGCATCCGTGGAATCTTGACACCACAAGGGCATCCATAGATATTAGCACATAAACATATAAACACATCGACAAAATATTTAAAAATTGAACCATGAAATACCACTTTTCACCATGAATCACCACCTTTGATTTCTTTGAAAATTACGAGTTGTGTGTACGTTCGGCCTTGCTAAAACCTTACGTCAAAACTCTACTTCTCCTCAAACTTTTGAACTCTCTCTCTCTCTAAGAACACTCAAAAATAATAGATCCTATTTACTCTCTTGGGAATTCTCGAAAATGTGAAGGTGTGTGTGTGGGTTGGCTGCCAATAAGGGTCCTATATATATATAGGATGGAAAGATATAGGGCTTGAATAAGATCTTGGTGAATATATGGTCATGATGGACGAATTTTTTGGCTTGGTAAAGTATCTTAGCCGAAAATATGACTTAAATATGGTATCTTGGCAGAAAATGAAGATGTGAAAAATATGGCATAAGATATCTTGGAACATTCTTGGGAAATCTTGGTCATATTTTGGTAATCTTTCTAATATCTCCAATATAATAAATCTAACAACCTCAAGACTTCATAATATTTTATTCCTTGTAGTCCTATTCTCAAAAATCATATAAGGAAGAATAATTTATCTCACTAAAGAAAAATGATAAGGATACTAACTCTAAATCTTGATTTCCCAAAAATACCCTCTCCTTAGTAACAACTTTCAAATTTTCTCTCTCCAAATAAAAAGTTCCTTTTCTTAATTTTAATCCTCATAATAAAATCTAATCCTAAAAGATTAAAATCGTCAAATACTATTTTACCCTTAAAAGATTAATACTTAAAGGACTAAAAATCTTAATGGACTATACCACAAAATAATACTCCTATTCCTTAAAATATTAAAGTCCTAGTCTAGAAGTCCAAAAGTAATATTAATCGGATCAACTAATACTAAGCAAGAAAATAAAACTCAAGCTTAAAAACTTAAAGGATTAAAAACTAACTCTCTAAAAATGTAGGCACAATCGGCACTCTTCACAAAGTGACCGACTACTTCTTCTAGTGGACTAAGTCTACCCTTAACTTGTCGCATCAGCTTAATTATCCTCCAAGTAAATACTTCTAGAGAAATCTAAGGCTACTTCTCCTTAATAAAAGTGTTAATCCTTATTCTAGCCAATATTACTTACCTCAATAAATAAATATTATACTTAATAAATTAATCCCACAATTAAAACCAAATTCAAATCTAAATCCTTAATTAATCACCAATTATCCGTGAATAATCCTTTGGAAAAGTTCAAAAACTTGCGGCTGAAACTAATCCAATAATCATTTACGAATATCAAATCTTAAAAATTCTAACCTCAATAATAATAATAAATATTAATTCCTAATAATTCCAATATTAATGCCTTAACTTAGTAATTGAATTAATCCTCCAACAAATTAAATCTCAACTTAAATCTTCACAATTATTCCCAAAGATACACTAAATATTCCCCAAATAATTTCAGAGATTTAATCTCAAAATATCCAATAAATAAATATCAAATATCATCCCTCCAAATAAATATATCCTAGATACTTATAATATCACTCTTGTCCATAAATAATAATACTTCTAACTTTTGCAAGTAATATTTAACACCTGGCAACAGAATCTCAACTTAACTCTTTACATATCCGACAAATATAGTCTAACTTGCTACATGAACCTTTATCCCTTGAGAGTAATACCTTAAAGTCCTAACATTATTCCTTCGCTTAAAATCTAAATATTTGATTAATAAAAATAATTCCGATAATAATCTCTTGATATTTATTTTCAAGAAAATCTAAACCTTGAATATTTTCTTGATCTATAACCTTATCATATAAAATCTAATCGAGATCCCAAAAGATTTATTCCTAATTTCTTGATCTAAATCTCATATCCTAGTCAAGATCCCATATAAGTTCATTCTAATCTCTAAAATAACAAACTCACTAAAATTACTTCTATACCCTTAATAAATTGGTATTTAAAAAATCCTAATTTTCCTAACCCAATTTGAATTATAACACTTAATAACCAATCAAGCTAAATCTCTCTTAATCCTTAAATTAAATACTTAATTGGATCATATCTTAATTTGGCTCTATAACTTTTAATTCACATACTAAAGCCCAAAATAAAGTATCAAGAACTTAATCTCAATTCCCAAATACTCAAATCAACTTTACTAACTTAATCATCAGAAAATTAAAACTTAAGGCTCGTGAAAAAACTTAAAGAACTAAAGCACAATATTTAATCCTACGCGCAACTTAACTTTTGAACTTCAAAAGACGACTTATAATCTATAACTTAAATCTAGTTATGCTGGGCGTGACAAATTAACCCAATTGCACCTCTAAGCTCTTGATTTTGTCACCTTGATTTTTACAAATTTGATCAAACTTCTTGGTAATCTCTTCAAAGTGCCTTTCATCTTCCCTTCTCATCTCATCAAGTTGCTTGACTATGAGGGATAGGGTATCATTGATGTGGCTCGAAGGATTTTCCTCTTGATGATATGGTATAGGAAGTGATGGATTGTAGGATGTAACTTGATGTGGGTAGTGATGGTAGGCTTTTTGACTAGAGTGTGGATGATGTTGATAGGTGTAGGATTTAGAAAGGTATGTATAATGTGGAGAATATGAGTAATTATTATATTCACCCATTCTTCAATTTGGCAAAATCCTACAAAAATAGAAGAGTATCAACACTCATCAAGGATAATGAATTCAAAGAAAGAGAACAAAGTAAACAACAACACAAACTAAACAATGTAGCCGTTTCCCCGGCAACGGCACCAAAAACTTATTTGCTAATATCGTGCTCACACGCAAGTGTACGTGGTCGTAGTGTATGTGGCAAGGTAACCAAGTTATAAAATTTATCTATCTCAGGGAAACGGGGCGATGAGTAGCAAGGATGTTGTTTGACAAGTAGAATCTAAGAAAATAAGTAAAATGGTCTTGGGTTTCTATCTACTTTGTGGAAAGAATCTTAAAATCTAATTATCACCCTCTTGTGAAAGATGTGCAAGTGTGAGAAGTATGCATTAGTGTAATTCTCTTATGGTTCATTTAGTGCC
>JAPKLY010001492.1:4341-42561 GCA_026898435.1 Prunella vulgaris | reverse complement strand
TCTAAGTCCTAAGGTTATTGGTCAATTGATAAGTAAATCGCCATGCTTGAGGATGGAAAGGATTTGTCATTCTGATTTTCTGAGATTAAGAGGTCATAGAAAACATCAGATGAAGAATCCACTCATGAATCCTCTAGAAAGGGCCATCTATAGTGCTGGAACTAGAGAGTTCGATTCTTCTAATTATTGGAAATCGCATGACAAGTTAGACCGCGCTCTGCTCGGATTTCCTTGAGTTGTGTTTTGTATAAGCTAAATTAATACTCATTGGAGTTCTTTTGTTTTTTCAGTGATGACAACTTCTAGCTTGTTTTTCTGAATAGTTGTGATTAAAGTGGCTGTTCAACGTTATTTAATTTGTTTTAAATACTTGAACTTAAGTTTTTTATTATGAAACTAGAATCGATTCTTGAGATGCATGATGAGATCGAAGATTAATAACTCTAAGTTATTTTTTAAAATTGAATCGTGTGTCGATTTTCTAGATGTCTTGGTTTGACTCAGCATAAAATGTAAAAACACTAACACGGTGAATAACTTTATTGTTTAAGATAATGACATTGATAGAAAATTTAGTATGTTTTGGACAAGATAGGACTATTAGATGCGATCAACCTAGGAATGTCTGATCTAGGCCTTGGGATTAAATTGGGAATCAGAGAAGAAGGGACCAGATAGCTTATCTTGTGTGGAAAAAGAAAAGTTCCACGACACGAGATTTTGCTTAGTTTAGTAATCACAATGTAAGGCAACATCTAAGGATAATGTCTAATATGATCACTGAACTTAAACAAGCTGGCCACAGTCTTTCTGATGAACGCCGAATTCAAGCTCTAGTCCGACAACTACCATACCATTTGTATGACCTCAAAGTCAGTTTGACTTATCAGCTAGATCTAGAGGTTGAAAGGCTTGGAGATACTAAGCCTCCTTCTGGTATTTTCTTTAGTTCGAAAGAAGCGTTGGGCTTTAAACGAATATTGAATTGGAAGAAAGGAAAGAAGGATAATCGATCGGATAATGCGAGGTAGGATAACAATACCTTAGACAAAGCAATCAATATGAAAAGAAAGAAGAAGCGCATTTAAAAAAAATAAGGATATGAGAAAAATGACATGCTACAACTGTTGTGAGCATGGTCGTTTTGCACATGAATGCCCTGAGCCCTAATGGGACAAGGCAGGTCCATCTAATTCTATTTTTTTAATTTGTAGATGTCTCTAAATGCTATTTTTAACGAATCTTATCCTTTGTGGACTAAAGATTCAGAGAGAACAGACCGAGAAACTTGAGACAGAGGAGTCATTGTAAATAATCGATGGATTTAAGTAGGATATAATGCTGGAGTCAAAGTCGAAGACCTGTGACTTGCAGAACTGACTCTGTAAGGGTCATACTTTTTATTTTACAAGATGTTCAAATAGCTCCTTAAATCACGCTTTATCTTTTTCGGTTTCATTCATGCTTGCTTGTTTTGAGATACAATGTATTGTAATTTTTTTTAAAGACAAGATTGTTATTCGCATTAATGATGAATTTTATGTTGCTGGACTTATATTTGTTGGCTTTATTGCTTTAGATGGTGAAAGAACATCTTTTCGTTATTATGAATTCAGTTCGTATCTACTGAATAATTGTTCTTCTAGTGATGCTTATATGATTGAGGTGTTATTGCATACTAGTTTAGGTCATTTTTGTGCAAGTGATTAGAGTCGTATTTGCTTCAATTTGTGCTCATTTTGAAATGAATTTATAGAGATTTAAATGAATTTAGGGACTTAATTTGATTAATTGTGCTTGATTCTCAAAATATTAACATTGTGGAAATATTAGAGAAATTTTAGATGAATTCTTGAGACAATTGATTAAATTATTATTTTGACTTAATTGGAATATCACTACTCTCATTTGCAATGTTGACAGCAGAGCAGCGGGTCCCATATCTCACACATTACAGATGTTGGAACTTAATCTACACCAAGCCACTACCAATTCGTCGTTGGAATATCTCACTTGCAATGTTCAACACCTGTGAACCGTTTTCAAAGCTTTTAAGCGAAAACCGCCACACACACTAAAGCCCTGCCCTATCTGCCGAGTGAACCACCGCCAGCGCCGCGCCGCAACCATCGGCCAATACGGCCACCGCCGTCTTCAACCTTCACATCCCAACCTCCGGCGTCTGCCGCTGAAATCCTCCATAGCCAAATCTGCAACGCAGGCCGCAGCACCTGAAATTCCCGCCGACAACTGCCACCGATCGGAAACCAGCCACAGACGCACCAATTGCCTGCTCTCGCCGACGCGACCGCCACACCGCGAACCGCCATTCACCGCATTAACCGACGCCAGCAGCATGCCGAAACCGTTCGATGCTGTCCTCTGAAAATCTGTTCTCTGCCTCCGCCCTGATGCTGGTAAGGAGGAAGGCCAATTGGGCCAGGTTCTATTTTAACTTAATAAGCCCAAATCCTTTTTAAGTGTTGGGCCCATTTGCAAGCCCATTTGCAAGGTTATAGTCTGATGGATAAATATACTGCTGGAGGGATTTACGCTGGGAACACGCAATCTCACCACTAGGGCAGTAGGGTAATTAGGCAGTAGGGTTCACGCCATTAGGGCAGTAGTTTAGGAATTGGGCCTCCGGGCAGAAACAGTAGAAATTAGGGATTAAACAATTTTCTTAGTTTGTTTTAATTCTTGTTTTGAGATTTTTAGAGATTATTTGATTATTCTGGTTTGATTATTAATCTGAAGTTTTTATTAAGTTTTAATCATATTTATTATTTCAATAATTCCTGTTATGATCTGTTCAATGTTTAATTAATTTATGTTATTTTCGTTAATACCTATTGTCTCAATTATTCCTATTCGCATTTTAGTTATGAGTTGGGTCCTTTGCTTTGAGTGAAGGAAATTATGAATCGTTATAGTCTTTGACTTCAATCTTTTTGTAGGTTCTTTGATGAGATGAGTCATTTTAGTCATTTTAGTAGGTCACTGAGATACTTAGGGTTTTAATTTTATTGATGAATAATTGAGTCATAATCACAACAATACGAGAGTTGAGTGAGAATGGTAAGATTATTTACTTGATAGTAATGGATTTTAGGATTGAGTTAAGGTTCCTATGACATTGAGAGATGCTTAGAAACTGAGAACAAGACCAATAGGGTGTTGAGATATGAACGAGAGTTCTATTTCGATAGGACATTGATGTCTGGCTTACTCATTAGATAACTTTTACAAAGGAATTTTAGGCAATTGATTGTAATTTATAATAACGGAATTCTCCCGAAGCATCTCATTATTTATGCACGTTTTAGTTTAGGTTGTTATTTCATATTCTTGATTCATTTCATTTATCTGCTTTAGTTAGTACTTAGATAGAAACTAAAACTTGCATTTTCATTCTTGTTTATTTGATTTCAAGACTCAAACACAATTCTTAGGATTAGACTTGGATCATTGCTTCCCGTGGATTTGATATTTTATAACTTGGTCAGCTTACCACTACACAATGCTATACACTTGTAGGAAAGTGCATTTGTGTGCCAACACAAATCGCTAGTCAGCAAGATAGGATAAACTGACTTCTGATTTAAAGATTATTGAATCTGGAATCAAAGTCGAGTAATCCAAAATATGAACATTTCTTGTTGGTTAAATGACTCAAAACCTTTTGAAAAGCTGTTAGAGCTGAATTTCTATTGCTATTATTTGTTGGCATAAGGCTTCCTAATAGATAAGAGCACGAGATAGATTTTTCCTATTTAATTACAATTAGTATTGACAATTCATGTTTTTATCATGTGCGGTTGATTTCTCACAAGTCTGAAGTCAGGATGTTTTAGACATTTAATTGAACGAGTTGAGAATCAAAATTACATTACTGTCAAAGTTGAGAAAACTGATAAGAGGCGTGAAAGTCTATCTAAACAATTCGGGGAATTGTGTAATGAAAAAGAGTTGTCCGACAATTGATTATCCTTTATAGACATCATTGATTTGGTGTTGCCGAAAGAAGGAATAGGACATTGTTAGAAACGTTAAGATCCATGTTGGCACAAGCTAAATTACATATCTTTTTAGAAAGATATGTTGCTAAATACAACTTATGTGCTTAATCAAGTGTCTTCTAAGTTTACTGCTTCAAGTCCATATGATTTAGGATGGGTAGAAAACCTGTTTCTTGAGTACCCTAAGAACATCGGGATCTGCAACCTTCATACGTCATTTTTCAGAAAAATGTGGAAAGTTGAGTCCTAGTTGTTAAGAGTGTATTTTCATAAGATAGTGTGAAAATTCTTATGGATACGTGATCATATGAACTTCAGTGGCAGCATGACTGATAAGGGATTACATAATACATAATATTCTAGAATTAAGCTTTCCTTATAAAGTTGGCGTTGGAAATGCTGAATAATTTTTCGTGATTAATGAAAATCAAAATCTATCTGATCTAAGTGGGAGAAGCTTGTTTGTTGATGATGTGGATCTTTGATAGATATTTGCTGGTGAAATTTACCTGTTGAGGATTTAATGATTCTTCAATATGGTGAAGCTTATCAATTGATGATGTGGATTTTGATAGACATTTGCTGGTGATGTATACCTGCTGAGGATTTAATGATTCTTCAATATGGTGATAAATCATAAATCACTCTCGGAAAAGTTTAAGGAAATAAGTGCTCAAGAGGCATTATGACATAGAAGGACAGACCTTCTTTGTTTCTCCAGAAATTAGAAAAAAACAATATAAGTAAATTGAAGTCTATGAAGTCTAAATGAGTGTGCAAACTTGTAGAGTTTCTAAAGGGATAATAAACTATTGGGAATAACTTGATTATCAAGATTATGAGTTATCAAATGACTCAATAAGAGAGGTTTGAAAACCACTTGTTGGCTAGAAAAGATATACTCTACTGTAGGGTAAAATCTTTTCACCTATAGTGAGATTTGCCTCAATTCATCAACTTGTAGCTATAGTAGCTAGTATAGGATTAGAATTACTTAAATGAACGTTAAGACTATTTTTCCAAGTGGTAGAATTAGAAGATGAAATCTACATGGTATTGTAGGATTTATTCTTCAAGAACAAGAGGAAAACGTTCATAAATTGATAAGTTGATTTATAGACTTTAGTAATTCTCAAGATCAGTGGTGTTTTGAGATTTCACTCGATTATTATCTCATTGAACTTTGTTTAGAGAAAACGAAGACCACTGTGAGTTAAACGTTCTAAGAACATAAATAGCCGTTTTCATATCTTTTCACTCCATGTATGGTCTTAGTAAGAACAGATCTATAGTCTAAAGGAAAGTGAATGAAACTGAATTGAGGGTTAATTTTAATTAAATATATATTTTGTTATATATTGTATTTTTTTATGTGGAATAATATGGTTTCGTAAATTTTGAGAATTGTGTGAAAGGTTGTTGAGATTTATTTGAATAAAGTGAATTTAGAGTTAATTTTAATTAAATTTATATTTTGTTATATTTTTTTTTATGAAAAATAATGTGTTCGTGTAAATTTTGAGATTTGTGTGAAAGGTTGTTGAGATTTATTTGATAGGGTGGCGGAGATATGTTGATAATGATGATAATATGAGTTAGAAAGGAAGTAAATTAAAGATAAGCGCTATATATGAAGGTTGTGTATTAATTGGCCAAAATGGCATATTCCCACTATTTTTATTGTTGTTTAAAAATTTGCACTTGTAATATAATTACTATTAGGAGTTTACACTACTGAGAGTACCAAAACTGCTATTCTTTACCATTCTCTTTATATTGTATATTAGTGATACAAAGAAATATTTTATTAGTTTACACGATTTATAACCTAACAAATATGGGAATCGTGATACTAACTTAAGAGATTTTCAATCTTTTCAAATTAATATCAATCTCTCTAAATCCTAAAATACATATCCAAATACAATTTCTCAAATATTAAATGAAATTATGTCCTATATTCTTTTTTTTTTATCAGCAATTGAAAATTTTAAGGGAAAAAAAGAACCATCCCATAATCAAAGTCCACAACATGCATCACCATAACAAAAGGTTCCTTAAACCACCTTGCTAACGGTACTTTATCATCATTGTATCTTTAGTAGAAATCCAACTCTAAGTTCAAACAGTGATTGAGAAAATTATATTTTCAGAGCGTAACTTTTGGATGGTGTTCGTACCTTGGTTTAGATTTTGATGTGTGCAAAACAATGTGTTTAATGTATAACATATTATCTAACACTTGTTTCAAGGAAATTGGTATTTGAAACATATAGTTGTAAGTTAAGTCTACAGTTGTATATTTGATCACTATACAGTCAAGACATGATCTACAGCTGTAAGGTTTCTCTACAGCCGATTTTTTATATTGATAGGACTCTACAGCTGCAAGGTTGAAGACTCTACAGCTGTAAAGAACTGTTTGAAGATGTTGTACAAGTCAGATTATTGAAGATATTGAAGACCCTTTAAGCAATATTAGTGTAGCTTTCAAGCACTCACTAAATTGTACTTAAAGTGGAGGATTTTTATTAATTCTGGAGGATAATGAAGATTAGTTACAACGAGGGCCAGAATTATGAAGGAAATGACATAGTACATTCAGTACTATCCTGTGTGAAGGATGAGGACCACTTCACACATGCCAATAGAGAGAGAGGAGCCTTATCTGAATTTCAAATTTGAAATTCCCGACGGATAAGACACTCCATTCAATCTATAAATAGAAGAAGTCCTTACAGGAAGCAACAACAACAACCTTGAGCATACAAGCATTCAACCTAAGCAAGTCTACAGCCAGCATATTCTGAGAGAGTTTTTCTTGTTTAATCTTTGTGATTCATAGGATAGTTGGTTAGGATTTTCTTAAAAAGAATCACACCTTTTGTTGTTGTTCCCTCACCTGATTTTTTAATTCTACTTAGTGTAGATATCTCTTTGTGAGGTTTGTAAAACTCTTTGTGAGTTGATATTCTGAGTAAATAGAGTAGTCTATCTCTTTTTAGAATAGGAATCTGAGTGAACCTAGTTCTAAGGGGGAACTACTTGTATTGATCTTTGTGATCACTTCTTAGTGAATTTGGCACCTGAGTGGTGTAACAGTGGATGTAGGTTGTCTCTTTATAGACACTGAACCACTATAAATTTGGTCTACTTACCTTTTGTTCTTTATATTCTTGCTCCTTCATATTTAAATTATCTTGTTACATTCATCATTGTTTTGAAATTTTTAGTGCATAAAACCCTTGTGACTTTCACAGAAACTGACTCTACAGCTGTAGACTTTCATAAGTCATTCAATTGTTAAGTCCAGTTTACATTGTTTTTCATTAACACTCTCTTTATTCCGCTGCACATTAGAGTATTCTCAATACAATCTTAATTGTGAGAACTCCTTTGATATCTTTGTCTACAAGTGCTTATTTATTTTGCAAATTTTTTTAACTCTGCAGCTGCAGACTTGCTAGTCTACAGCTGTAACCTTTGTGGTCCAGTTTCTAAAACTCTTATAGACCTGTTATTTTAAACTTGAAAAAGGGTTACTGTAAGGTTCTAAAATCCACTCTTTGAAAAGTTTAAAAAATCTGATTTTGGACTCAAGGTCTATTCACCCCCCCCCCCCTCTAGACCTTGACCACTTTAAGGGACCAACAAGTGGTATCAGAGCAGTTGGCTTGCCACTGCTTTGATCAGTACCTAGCTAGATCCTTTTGGTTTTTTTTTTGAAAAACACACCTGCATACTTGCATGGCTCCCAAGATGGTGAAATCCAAGGTTCCTATGTTCTCTGCTGAGGACGATGATGAATGGAAAATTAGAATGCAAGCACATTTGTCTGCAATCAATGATGAGATGTGGTCTATCATAGAGGATGGCCCTATACCTATTGTGAAGGTCAACACTCCAGCTGATTAGTCAGCTGGACTAGCTCAGATCATCCCCAAACCCCAAAGGGAATGGACTGAGGATGACAAGAGAAGGTCCAACCTTGACAATATTGCAATGAACACTATTTATCATTCACTTGATAAAAGTATGTTTAGCAAGATAAAAAATTGCAAAACTACAAAAGATATATGGGAAAAGTTGGAAATGATTTGTGAAGGAACTGAACAAATCAAAGAAAATAATCTCATGATAGCAGTTCAAAAGTTTGAGAACTTCAAGATGAAATCTAGTGAAACTCTTAAAATGTTTGAATCAAGATTCATTGAGATCCTCAATGAGCTAGATTCACTTGGTAAAGAATACTCACAAAGAGAAATGAACATGAAAGTTCTCAGAGGCTTACCTTCTGAAGGGGACATGAAGGTCATTGCTATGAGAGAATCAAAGGATTTATCTAAGATATCCACCTTTGAACTCTTTTCAGACCTCAAAGCTTATGAATTCGACATAAGCAGAAGAAAAGAACCTGACGGCAGTAAGGTTACAGCTCTAGTTGCTTACAACCCTACATCTACAAGTTCTGATGATGAAGACTTAGCTCTTTTTATAAAGCAGCTCAAGAAATTTGGCAAATAGACCAAGAAGAAGCAGTTCACTCCTAAGGAAGATGGTAAGGTAAATCTACAGCACCTAACTCAACTTACTTGTGCTATAACTGCAGAAAACTAGGACACTACATCAAGGATTGTCCATACCCCAAAGCTGAGAAGTACACTGATGAAGAAAAGAGATTCAGGAGAGATAAAAAGAAAAAGTTTGACAAGGAGAGAATTAGAGGACTACTTTCTGAGTTTGATAAAAACCAGGAAGACTGTCCCTCTTCTTCTCAAAAGTCAACTGCAGATTTAGAAGACTCTGACTCTACAGACTCAGATGAAGAAGCCCTAATCTGTCTTATGGCTAAAGATGAAGAGGTATGCTCATCATCATCAAGTTATATTACAGAAAAAGATTCTTCCAGTGACATGCTTAGTGCAATACAAAGACTTCAAGAAGAAAATGAAGATCTTAAAAGAGATAATCACATTGGAAGAGAACATGTGAAAGCTTTGTTAGCTGGAGTAGAAGATGCTGAGAAACAAATGCAGATTCTACAAGAACTAAAGGAAGGTTACAGTTGTCTAAAAGAGGACAATGAAGAACTTTTCAATAAATCAAGTTGTAGAGCTGCAGATTGTGCTGAATTGAAGGAAATAATCAGAAATCAAGAACTGATGATAGCTGAACTTGAAGAACACAATGCTTATTATCAAAGGAAACTAGATTGTTTTGGAAAATCATCCAAACAATTGAAGAAGATGCTATCTGAGCAAAGGCATTCAAAGGATTTGACTAGAATAGGATATAATCCTTGTGTCTGGATGAAATATCTACAAAAGTCAATTCCAAGGCCTGAAAGAAAGTTTATCAAAGAAACAACCCCTGAAGAAACTGTAGACTCAACTCTACAGCCAGAAGATCTGAAATTCTTGAATTCATTCAAAGAATTATCACCAGAAAGACAACAAAAGATCAAGGAGATCATGGATGAATCAAACTGAATATATCCTTGAAACAAACTGCAGAATCAAACCTAAAGTCAGAAGAAGAAGCCTATCATAAATTGAATATGGAAAGAAGACTCAATTTGATAGATTCTGGAATGGAAATATGTCAGATATGTCTCCCTCTTCAAGCATTCAAAGAGGAGGATCAAGCAAGAACTGTAGAATTAACAACTCTACAGCTCCCAAAAGGCTTAGATTGCAAAGAGTAACACTGGAGGAAATCCAAAGTATTGGATTCCTAAATAACTCACTTTATTTTGCAGGGACATGTTACAACCACCAAAAGAGAGATTTGGTACATAGACAGTGGTTGTGCAAGACATATGACTGGAGATAGAAGCTTACTACAAGATGTGAAAGATCATAAAGGTCCTAAAGTTATTTTTGGAGATAATGCCAGTGGAACAACTAAAGGATCAGGATGTTTACTAAAAGGAAAAGTACAGATCAATGATGTGTATTTGGTAGATGGCTTAAAGCATAATTTGCTTAGTGTGAGTCAATTTTGTGACAAAGGCTAAACTATAGACTTTACACAAGATACTTGCATAGTAAAAGATGTTGAATCCCAAATCACTAAACTGACAGGAACTAGAAAAGGGAATGTTTACATTGTGGAGTGGAACTCTGCAGTTGAAACAACCTGCTTTCTAGTTCATAGTTCCAATGAAGTTAGTTGGCTATGGCACAAAAGAATGAATCACATAAACTTTAAAACTATGAATGAACTTGTGAATAACAAACTTGTAAGAGGTTTGTCAAACACTAAGTTCAGGAAGAACACTTATGTAATGCTTGTGTCAAAGGGAAACAAATCAAGAAGACTTTCAAGAGCAAAACTCACTCAAGCACTTCAAGAACACTTGAATTACTGCATATGTATCTTTTTGGACCCATAGCACCAGTAAGTATAAGTGGGAAGAAGTATACATTGGTTGTTGTAGATGACTACTCAAGATTTTCTTGGACTGTGTTTCTAAAAAAGAAGCGTGAAACTCTACAGCGGTTACCAGAACTGTTAAGAAGGATTCAAAATGAAAAGAATTTGAAGATTGTGAAGATCAAATCAAATAGAGGAACAAAATTTACAAATCAAGTTATTGAAAAGTATTGTTCATTATATGGCATAATGCATGAATACTGTGCAGCTAGAACACCACAGCAAAATGGAGTTGCTGAAAGAATAGAACACTCAAAGAAGCTGCAAGAACAATGATTGTTGAATCAAAGTTACCTAAGAAATTTTGGGCAGAAGCTACAAGCACTGCATGCTATACCCAAAATAGATGCTTGATTGTTAAGGATCATAAGAAGACTCCATATGAGTTATGGAAAGGAAGGACCCCAAATATCTCCTATCTACACATTTTTGGATGCAAATGCTTCATACTGAATAATGGGAAAGAATATCTTAAGACTTTTGATTCAAAGTCAGATGAATGTATCTTTCTAGGTTATTCTAATGTTAACAAAACATTTAGAGTGTATAACAAGAGATTGATGATTGTGGAAGAATCACAATATGTTGTTTTTGATGAACAACATAACTCCCCTGAAGACATTATTGAAGACTCTAAGGAGGATAACTCTACAGTTACAAGTCAACAGCACTATGTTGAGATCAAAACTCCTGTAGATTTGACCAACAAAGGCTTTGGCACTATAATTGTTGAGTTACCACCTTTAGAGAATGTAGAAGACCTAGTCCTTGAGAATGTTCTAACAGAAGTAGAAACACCAACAAAATGACTTGATGAGTATGCAGTAGGTGAATCTACAGCTGTAGAGAACAGTGATCAAGGATTAGAACCTGTGTCAGATTTGATTTGGTTGAAAGATCACCCCCCTGAACATGTAATTGGAAACCCATCAGATGCTGTGAAAACCAGAAAACAAATCCATGAGGCAATGTTTGCTACATTTCTTTCATCTTCAGAACCTACTGATATTCATGAAGTACTGCAAGATGTCAATTGGATTATTGCAATACAAGAAGAATTGAATGGTTTTGAAAGAAATCAAGTATGGGAACTTGTTCCAAGACCTAGGAATCACAAAGTGATTGGAACTAGGTGGGTATTCAAGAACAAACTTGATGAAGATGGAATTGTAACCAGAAATAAAGCAAGGCTAGTTGCTCAAGGCTATTGTCAATCTGAAGGCATAGATTTTGATGAATCATTTGCCCCAGTTGCAAGATTAGAAGCTATAAGAATCTTTCTAGCCTATGCTGCACATATGAACTTTACAGTCTATCAAATGGATGTAAAGAGTGCATTTCTTAATGGTTTACTATCAGAAGAAGTGTATGTTGAACAACCACCAGGATTTGAGGAATCTACAGCTGAAGATAAGGTTTATAAGCTTAGAAAAGCCCTTTATGGACTAAAGCAAGCACCAAGAACATGGTATGATACCCTTTGTGATCATTTGATAAAACATGGATTCAAAAAGGGAATGATTGACAAAACCTTATTCAGATTACAACATGGGAATGATATTTTGCTTGTCCAAATCTATGTTGATGACATAATCTTTGGCTCAACCAATAAGGAATTATGTAGAATATTCTCTAAGCTAATGACTGAAAATTTTGAAATGAGCATGATGGGAAATCTAAATTTCTTTTTGGGATTACAAGTTAAGCAAATGAAAGATGGAATTTTCATCAATCAAGCTAAATATACTCAAGAGCTCATAAAGAGATTTGGAATGGATAGTTCTAGGCCTATCAATATACCTATGACACCTTCTGTGAATCTTGACAAAGCTGAGAATGACAAAAGTGTTGATATAACCAAATATAGGAGACTAATTGGATCATTGCTATACCTTACAGCTAGCAGACCTGATATTATGTTTGCAGTAGGTGTATGTGCTAGATTCCAAGTGAATCCTAAAAAGTCACACTTAAATGTTGTAAAGAAGATCATCAAGTATGTCAAATCCACACAAAATCTAGGATTATGGTATCCTAAAGAAGGAGGAATTGAACTCATTGGGTACACTGACTCAGATTTTGCAGGTTGCAAGATTGATAGGAAGAGTACTAGTGGGATTTGTCAATTTCTAGGTGAAAGGTTGGTGGCATGGCACAGTAAAAAGCAAAATTCAATTGCTCTTTCTACAGCTGAGGCAGAATACATTGCTACTGGAAGTTGTTGTGCTCAAATCTTATGGATGCAATATCAATTACAAGACTATGGGATTGAATCAAGAGAAACAACTATATTCTGTGATAATACAAGTGCTATTGCAATTACATAGAATCCAGTTTTACACTCTAGATCAAAACACATAGATATAAGACATCATTTCATAAGAGATCATGTTGAAAGAAAGGATGTAAAATTGACCAAGATTCATACTGATTTGAATCTTGCTGATATTTTCACTAAACCTTTGTGTGAATCAAGATTCTCAATCTTGAGAGGTAATTTGGGAATGTTAGAATTATAAAAAGTCTCTGTGAAAATCACTAAATTGCAAAGATAAGCCTAGAAAATTGAAAACTCAGTAAAAAGGAAATCTGCAGCTGCAAAGTCACTCAACTGTAGAGTTGCACTCTACAGCTGTAGACTTAGCTCTGGACTGCAAATTCCTTATCAACTGTATAGTTTCAAATTCGAAGAGTGTCAACTGCAAAATTAGTGAACTTACAGTACTTTGTACAATTCTGATAATTAAATGGAACACTACAAAATTCAGAAACTTTTGTACTAAGATACAGAAATATTGGATTTATTCAAACATTTTAATTAATAAAATGATTGAGCATGTGTAACATTTTTAAATGAAATTAAATTCTATGTGAGTTGGATTTTTGGACAAATTTAATTATAAATTTGGTTCAGAATCTAAAAGCTCATAAATTTTAGGTCAAAGATCGTTATACCCCTGTTCTTAATGACTGTTTAAGGAAAGGTATTTAAAGGATTCTTCATCCTTTCATATCCTACTTTAACATTTCGAATCCCCTGAAACCTTAAACACTTCCTATCCCCTACTCAAAGAAACCAAGAAACATGGCAATGAAAGTCATTTTCGGTGCTTTATTTGATTTCGATGAGATATTAAAGAAGCATCCCACTGATGCTATGGAGGACGTAGTAAAGCATATTATTAATCAAGGTGTTCACTACTGCCTGACTCACAACCCCGGCTCTTATGATGATAAAATAGTCCATGAATGTTATCAGAATGCAGAGGCCAACGTGGAAAGGAAAATGTTATCTGTGAAAATGTAAGAAAGAAGTGTGAAGATTACAACTGATGACATATGTAAAGCTCTACACTTGAACCATGGAGGAGATGCTCATGACAATCTCAACTTCGCTGAAGAAGATAAGGCATACTGGAAAAGATTCACTGCAAACAAGCCATTTCCAAAGAACTGGAAGAGAACGTTCAAGAAGACTGACTTAGCAGTTGAGTACGCTTATCTTTATGAAGCTATTGATAAATGCTTATTATGTAGAACTGGTGCTCATGATACTGGCACTATTCTTATGTGGGATTTAATGATAGCATTTGTTAAGAAAGTCAAGATAGATATTGGAGAATTGATTTTGAGAAACATTAGTGTTGATGTGGTAAAAGATGGAAAGAACAAAGGATTTGGTTTGTTCTTAAACTACATTCTTAAGTAAGTTGGATTTTTCTTATTCAAAGGGCATGTAGGAAAGCCCATTATCACTCACAGAATTATTGGAAGGGCTAACTTCAAAAGAAGAGCTGTGGATTCTCCTATGGCCCCTGATTCTAAGAGGAGAAAGAAGAAAGCTGAGAGGAAGGTTCTCACTATCATTAGTGCTCCAAAAGAAGCTGAAAAACAGAAAAAGAAGAAGAATGTGAGAAGGAAGCTCTTAGTGGATGAACCCACTGATTCTGAGGATGAGATTGATAGAGAGAAAAAGCAGAAGAAACATCATTCAAAGAAAGCTGAAGAAATTGAAACTGACAAGTCTACAGCTGTAGACTTACCAACTGTGCAGTCTGAAGTTCAAGAGGAACAGTTTGTAGATGCAACTGAACAGTTTCCTGAATAAATTGAAGCCCCTGAACCTGAAACTGAACAACTTCCTGTTGTTCCAGTTGAGAGGATTGAAGAATTTGAAGAGGAGAGGCAGAAATTTGAAGAATGGAAGCTAGTGAGAGAAGAACTTGTTAAGTTGACAGCTGATGAGAGAAAGTTATTCCAGTAGATAGTTGAATGGACTAACTGCAGTGATGTCAATGAATTATTAAAGCCTAATTTCCCTGATAATTTTATTGCTGGAAAGAGAAAGAAAGACAAAGGAAAAGGAAAGCAGATCATCACTGAAGAACCTGCAAGGAAGAAAATCACCAAATCTGCAGCTGCAGCTTTGAAAGTTGTTCTTATGACTGAAGAAGACCCAGAAGCACAATATGATGTTGACTATGATGTGGTAAGCACAGATAGTGATGAAGAGATATACCACAGAAGATTGGAGAAGGAAGTAAACAAATAGCTGAAGCTGAAGGCTTGAATATCTTGGCTAAGGAAGCAATTTTGATAGAGTCTGCAGGAGCAAGTGCTGCAGATCCAGTTATTGTTGAAAAAGATCCTACTGAAGAGGATTCTGAAAAGGAGAAGGAGAAAAGTAAAGATGATTCTCCATGTAAAAAGCCTGAAGATAAGCCAGATGATGATGAAGATGGCAATGATGATGCACCAATGGGTGGTACACAAGCTCAAACCCAAATTCAAGCTGATCTTCAAGAAAAGACTGTGGAAACTGTTGTTCAAGCAACTGAGAATGTTCAAACTGATGAAAGAATGGTGGATGAGTTGTCCAATGAGATTGATAAAGATGTATCTCATCCCATCACAAGTATCTTTCAACAATCCTCACCTGCTTTGTACACATTGGAGGAAATTTACAGGCATGGAACCCCACCATTACAGAGTTATTCAGCTCTTGAAAGAGAGAATGTGGTCAATATGGAAGATTACATCACTGAATTCTCTACAGAAGTTCCTACAACTCCTAGCAAGAGGAAGGCTTCCGCTGAAGACTCTACAACTGTAGAGTTGGTGCCTTCTAAAGCTCAAAAGGTTGTGAAAGGAAAAGAGTTGGTCATTAGGGAAGGTGAATCTAATGAAGAAGATAGTGACACAATCCCTCAGTTGACACCCAAAGAAGTTGTATCCCAGTTAATGAACTTGAAATAATCATTTAAAAGCATTGAAGCTGAAATTCTGAAGCAAGTAAAGCAAGTTCCTGATGCAATTATTTCTCAGAATGTTAGAAGAGGAATGTAAGATCTTGTAAAGAAGTTTGAGGAGAGAAGCTCAGAAGAAAAGAAGGTTCTTGAGCAAAACTTCAAAGCTGTTGTGGATAGCTTAATGGCTCAAAATGCAGAAATCAGAAGTGAAAGAAGTCAGAAGTCAAGAGAGATCACCAATCTACAGTCAGATATCAAGATTATAAAGGATGATTCTCTTGATTTGAAGGTAGAAATGAAAAGTATGAAGAAAGAAATGTCCAAGATGACTACTGGATATGAATCTCTGAAATTAGATTTGTTGAGCAAGCTTAACTCTATTTTGTCACACATTGATGTTGGCAAAAGGGGGGAAAGCAATATTGAAAGAGAGATTAAAGAAGGAGATCAAGCCACTGAAATATCCTTGAGAAGGTGAAGGATATTGGAAAGGCATAAGCAAGAGACATTGAAGCTGCAAAGTCTAAGAAACAAGATCAGATTCTATGAAAGGAAGTTCTAAAGGAGGCAGGGTTTTAAATTTACCCAAGTCTACAGTCAAGAAACCTACAGTTCTTGAGGTTACAGCTCCATCAACTCAAAAACCTCATAACTTTTGGGAACTGACTGTGAAGGAATCAAGAGAAAGGAAGAAAGAAAGGGTAGAGAAGGAAAAAGAAGAGAAAGATAAGCAAAGTCAGAAAGAATTAGAACATTCTACAGCAGTAGTGACTGCTCAACCTCTAGATGTTCAACCATTTAGCATGGTACCAATTGAAGATCCTGAAGAGAGGGTGAAACAAATGAAGACTGAATTTGATTTGATTTGGGAATAATACTTGAGCATATGCAATAGGCACACTGTGATTAGGAAGATTAAGCTCAAGAAGGATAGGTTTCACAAGTTCAAAGACATGAAAGCCAATGGAACTTTGTATCAAGGAGACAATGCTAGACTCATTGGTGGGAAGATCAGAAACAATGCTTTGCCCAAGAAACAGTTCAAATCAAAGAAGGAGGAAGAAATCTTTGATGCCTATGAACTTGAAATGCTGATGAAATACTATGAAGAAGATGCCAAGAACATGAAGCTGATGGAACAAGGGATTTTGAAGGCTCAAGATGAAGATTCTGATGAAGAAGAAGATGCAGATCCCAAGCACAGGAGGAGATGAAGATTACACTCTAGATTAGATACTAAAAGTATTTAGTTTTTAGTCTAATTACCCTACTGTAAGGTGTACCTTGAACCTTTGTTTATTTATGCAGCTCTCTGCTTTATGTTTTGTGTCTTGTGCTTTGTATTTTGTCTGCTTTATCTTTTGTTGTTTTGTGCCTTGTCCTGCTTTGCTCTGTTTCTTGTTCTTGTTGTGTTTTAAAGACAATCTCTTATTGTCTTTATCTTGTTTTGTTGATTGTTTTGCCAACATCAAAATAGGGGGAAATTGTTAGTACCTTTGTTTAGATTTTGATGTGTGCAAAACAATGTGTTTAATTTATAACATTTATCTAACACTTATTTCAAGGAAATTGGTATTTGAAACATATAGTTGTAAGTAAAGTCTACAGTTGTATATGTGATCACTATACAGTCAAGACATGATCCTACAGCTGTAAGGTTTCTCTACAGCCGATTTTTTATATTGACAGGACTCTATAGCTGCAAGGTTGAAGACTTTACAGCTGCAAAGAACCGTTTGAAGATGTTGTACAAGTCAGATTATTGAAGATATTGAAGACCCTTTAAGCAATATTAGTGTAGCTCTCAAGCACTCACTAAATTGTACTTAAAGTGGAGGATTTTTATTAATTCTGGAGGATAATGAAGATTAGTTACAAAGAAGGCCAGAATTCTGAAGGAAAGGACATAGTACATTCAGTACTATCCTGTGTGAAGGATGAGGACCACTTCACAAATGCCAATAGAGAGAGAAGAGCCTTATCTGAATTTCAAATTTGAAATTCCCAACGGATAAGACACTCCATTCAATCTATAAATAGAAGAAGTCCTCAGAGGAAGCAACAACAACAACCTCGAGCATACAAGCATTCAACCTAAGCAAGTCTACAGCCAGCATATTCTGAGAGAGAGTTTTTCTTGTTTAATCTTTGTGATTCATAGGATAGTTGGTTAGGATTTTCTTAGAAAGAATCACACCTTTTGTTGTTGTTCCCTCACCTGATTTTTTATTTCTACTTAGTGTAGTTATCTCTTTGTGAGGTTTGTAAAACTCTTTGTGAGTTGATATTCTGAGTGAATAGAGTAGTCTATCTCTTTTTAGAATAGGAATCTGAGTGAACCTAGTTCTAAGGGGGAACTACTTGTATTGATCTTTGTGATCACTTCTTAGTGAATTTGGCACCTGAGTGGTGTAACAGTGGATGTAGGTTGTCTCTTTATAGACACTGAACCACTATAAATTTGGTCTACTTACCTTTTGTTCTTTATATTCGTGCTCCTGCATATTTAAATTATATTGTTACATTCATCATTGTTTTGAAATTTTAAGTGCATAAAACCATTGTGACTTTCACAGAAGGCCAGAAACCATTGTGACTTTCATAAGAAGATTAGTTACAAAGAAGGCCAGAAACCCTTGTGACTTTCATAAGTCATTCAACTGTTAAGTCCAGTTTACATTATTTTTCATTAACACTCACTTTATTCCGCTGCACATTAGAGTATTCTCAATACAATCTTAATTATGAGAACTTCTTTGATATCTTTGTCTACAAGTGCTTATTTATTTTGCAAAGTTTTTGAACTCTGCAGCTGCAGACTTGCTATTCTGCATCTGTAACCTTTGTGGTCCAGTTTCTAAAACTCCTGTAGACCTGTTATTTTAAACTTGAAAAAGGGTTACTGTAAGGTTCTAGAATCCACTCTTTGAAAAGTTTGAAAAATCTGATTTTGGACTCAAGGTCTATTCACCCCCTTCTAGACCTTGACCACTTTAAGGGACCAACAGATGGGCTAAATGAGGACCGTATATTTTTAAAATTACGGTCCTGAAATTATCAATCTAAAAATAATGGCTCTCATTTTGCAGTTCAAAAAGTAATTGTCCTTATCTTGGCAATCCAAAAAATTGTGGTCCTTGTTTCATATCAATTGTCAATTCTTCTTTTGATTTGAACACCACATTGCTGTGATTAGCAAAGTGCTATAACTAAAAACTGGCATACACACTAAGTTACTTCTGAGATCATTTTTATGTTACAAAATTTTCCTTTGATTATTTTTAATTTTTTAAAATTTATTGGTATAGAGTGTTTCGCTCACATGCTTGAACCAGAATAACTCATACAAAAAATTCCCAATAAAATGAAAAATGGAAAAAAAATTATATTCTCACATTAATTACAAGCGCAAAGTTCTACATAAATAAAAGTAACAAAAACATATATACACCATTTGTACCATACAAACAGGTAAAATATTCAATTAACTAGACTAACACATTGTCACACTCGAAATTTTCAATTCTCTTTCACTCTTTCGTCTTTAGACTATAGATCTTGAATAGAAGGGCTAGAAACATGTGTTCTTCCTAAAAAACCGTGACAACTATGAAGAACCTTCAAGCTAAGTAAAATTACTAGAGAAGTCATGAAAACCGATTCTGAGTTCCTAATTAGAGCTTCTCTAAACCTAATATTTACGTGCCCTAATTTCTCATAATTCTCCCATCGGAGTTGCACTGAGTTTCTTCCTCGTTTCTCATTGGCAGAATACCATATTGCTAAATCTTCCTCTCAAAACTATAGACCATATGTGAATGACGCCAACCATTGTGGCCCGTGCAAGAACACTCGTAAACAATTGTGAAAGAATAAATCCAACCTGCCACAAATTTCTAAAGACATTAGCACTCAAAATATTCAGTTCAAAAGAATGACTCGAGAAGGCATCAATGACAAATTCAATATCTGAGAAGATAAATCCATTAAATTAGATTTAATATTTGAATTCAATGGTTGTATACCTCATTTGTTCTCATTATCTAAAATAATTACTATATATATATATGTCATCATTCTCATTACTATTGAAGAATTTTCGTACCAAGCACCCCTTCAATGTCCTTAAATTGCCACTTCCCTGTAGATATGAACCTTAACATATTAATTTTACCACTTATTTTGTTAAAAATGGTAGGGGGAAAAAACACAGTGAAATGTTAAATTCTTTATTAGGGAAAGTTCGAATATTTGCAAATTAATTAGGGCAGTAAATTACTTTTT
This sequence comes from Prunella vulgaris, assembly GCA_026898435.1. Classification (NCBI taxonomy): domain Eukaryota; kingdom Viridiplantae; phylum Streptophyta; class Magnoliopsida; order Lamiales; family Lamiaceae; genus Prunella; species Prunella vulgaris. The sequence continues at coordinate 22,574 of JAPKLY010001492.1, read as the reverse complement.
CCCTCACATATTAAGTTTATCCACAAAATCGAAGTGGTCCAAGACGGAATTTTGGATATGAGGGTGATCAACGATGATCGGATCTCTATTTTTCTATTTTATCTATTTCTTTTTGTTTGGAAATTCGTATGAGATTGAGAGTTTAAGCTATGCGAACAAAGGAAGCTTATTTAATAGCATAGGTAACTCCATGACACTAAAATAGCTAGCAAAGAAACAAGAAATGCAGACGTGACAAAGTTTAAACTTAATTGTTATAAAATACTATAGGAATTGTGTCAGTATATCTATGGAGAATATCTGGGAAAAATGTTTTTTTAGTACCGTAATTATAGGGTAGTTGTAATTTAAGGACAATATGTTTTCGGGCTTAGAAAAGTAGGACAATGTATTTTCGGGCTTAGAAAAGTAGGACAACATGTTTTCAGACTTGGGAAAGTAGGACAATATGTTTTTTAAGCATGGAAAAATAGGACAATAACTTTAAAAAGTTGTAAATCTAGGCCAATTTGAGCCCGAATTAAACCCAATTCGAGCTCAATTGTAAGTAATTTATAACATTTTTTCCAATACTTTTAGCAAATTATAATCTACTAAAATTTAGTAGGACAATTGAGCCTGAATTGGGTTAAATACTTGCTCAATTGGCCTAAATTTATAACTTTTCAAAGTTATTGTCCTACTTTTCAAGCCTGAAAACATATTGTCCTACTTTTTAAAGCTTGAAAACATATTTTCCTACTTTTCCAAGCCCGAAAATATATTGTCCTACTTTTCCAACTACCCTATAATTACGGTCCTAAAAAAACATTTTTCCCGAGAATATCAGGTAAATTGCACTTTTGGTCCCTGTGTGAATTTTTTACTTTTAACATATGTAGTCCCCCTCGTTAAAATAAATTGCACATATGCATTCATGAGAATTTGTGCTCAACAGATTTGGTCCCACATTAATATTAGTTTTAATGAAAAATCTTATGGGATCAATTATGATAAATAAAGAATCAAGTTCATGAGCACAAATTCTCATGGGATCATTTGTGCAATTTACCGGAGAAAAACATATCATGTCTTCCATGCATTGAACACCAATTTGAATGCCAACCACTTGTGTTGTTATGCCATAAAAGCAGGGGTGCCCACTCTTAGATTAATGTTCAAATAAAAATTAATTACCCAAATGGATTTTTTAAGGTACACAAATGCAATTATAAAGAAACAAGACTTCAATTACTAACATAAGATATAAGGCATACCCCTGCTACAAGGTCCCAGCTGGTACGTCATCGTTCGCTGAGGAAATAATTCATTCCCCAAGTAATAGTTTACTGTTTGTTTTACAATCTTTTCAACATGATATATAAAACATTCAAATAAAAAAATAAAAATCTACATGCCATCTCTACCATTAAAAAAAAAAGTTAAATACTAATTAACTACTAACATATCTAATAGTCAGCATACATCCAATTTCCAATTCAATTCCACTAATCTTTAGACTATAGATCCAAACTTTTGCTGTCGAATCTCCGAGTGCCACCCTCGCGCCACTGCCTCCCAGAGCAACTCACACGAATAGCTCTTGCTTAATCGTGCATTTATTCTTTCGATGATTTTTGAGGTCGAGAGAGACGACCAAGCTTCGCCTGTCATCTCACTCCACCTCTGCAACGCCATTCTCCCTAGATCCTCCTTTTCATTGCCAAGACCGACTGCCTCCATTAGGATGTCTCTCCCGACTATAGCCTTCAATGAGAAGACATAATCTACGAGAGATGTGTTCTTATTATCCCCAAATGCTTTAATAACCTAAAAACATAATCAAACTACCAAATTCTCAACACACAAAGGAAAAATGACAAAGTGACAGAGAAAACAAATTATTTTAATACCATAAAAAAATTTTATGCCGCACGTCATCTGTTGACTTTCAAGAATTAAAAATAGTCATATTACTTTCAGTTTTCGATATTTGGGCATGTGTCAAATTTGATATCCAAGAAAAAGACTGAAATCTAACTCACAGGACTTTAAAAAAAAAAAAAGGAATTCCTAAATGTTAATTTGGACAATGTCAAGTACCTTCAATTGTGTTTCTCTCCGGTGGGAAGCTTGTGAAGCTATTGATGAGAATGGAGTTGGTTAAATTCTGGCAATTTTGAATGAATCAATCTATACCTTTCTGGCTCAAGAAATTGTTGCCTTTAACTCATCAAGCAATTTTGAATGAATCTATACGTCCAACCTGCCAAAAATTCCACAAATATTAAAGCAATTGTTGATATACACAACCTAAAAAAAAATTCATAAAAGGAATAGTAAATCAAGATATACATTTTTAGATCTACCTTCGAAGATGAATCTAATGATGCTTCCAAAGATGAATGATCAAACATAAACTCTAGTTTTCTCTTCTGAGTCGATTTAGCCATACCTACACATGTATAACCATAAGATCAGAAATTAACTAGCAGATTTGGAAACAAAACAACCTCGATTATATTGAATTGGAGCAAACAATTTTTTTTTTAAAAATCATTAGATTCAAACCAATGAGTAGATTTGGAAAAAATTGAGATTAGAAATCAAAAGAAAAAAGAAAACCAAATGAGAGATATACCTTACTCTCTAGCATAAACACTTAATTGAATAGTCGGAAAGTGAAGAAAATGAGAGGGGAGGCGCTTGTGTTGAGAAAATTTAGGATTGTCCCTTCTTTATATTGGAAGAAAACGAATAAGCGACAGAATTTAGGAGGTTCGGGCGTATTTTTTTATTTTTAAATAAATTAAGGGATGTGGATGTAAAATTGAAAACCATAAGCATACACTGTGCAAAAAGATTTGAAGCCTCCCTTTTAATTACTTGAACTTTTTAATTTTTATCCCATGTCTAAATTTTTTTAAAATGATTTAGTCTCATAACTACTTGAATTATTTAATTTTATATCATAACCATTTTTTGAAATGATTCAGTTTCAAAACTACATGAATTTCTACGGAACTGGATAATTCCAAAAGTTGTGGGGTGAAAATTGAGCGGCTCAAGTAATTGTGGGACTAAAATCGACAACGACTCAAGTTTGTGTGGCTAAATCGCCTAAAAAGTAGTTATGACGCTAAATTAGAAAATTTTCAAAGTTACGGGATCATTTCAAATTTAATCTTGAATTTTGAATGTAATGTGTTTCCTTCGTGCCATATCAGTTGCAGTTATCGTCCATCAAAACAATTCAAATTGATATGTGGACTTGGACAAGAGGATCCCCTCTTGCTATACCTTTCATAAATGTGGTCAAGAAATTATGATATATGATGAAAATATACTATTGAAACAAGCCTATTTAATGCAGCGGAAGTTGGAAAGAAAATTGTTTCAAATTTGCTTGCAATATGTTGAGCACCAACACTGAAATAATTGGTGTTTTATTGATCTAATAGGAGCAAAGATTTACCATAAGAGTGGAGGACTTGAGATTTAGGATTAAGGAAAGAAAAAGGAGGCACTAGTTTATTGAAACATTAGTGTTTCAGCCTTTTTAAACATTTTTAGGTAAGTAATGACAAATTGAAATGAATTCATGTTTATTCAAAAATATATGTATATTTTTTATGGAAAAAATAATTTGATATTAAATGATGCAATTTTATCTATGAAAAATATATATGTAGTTGATTCAATTAGGAAGCATATGTGTATAGCTCATAGCTCAATGTTACTTAAATGATACAAATGAATTATGGAATGCTATTCCGCTAGCGATGACATTGGTCTTTGTCATTGGCAGTCCATCAAAGCAATGCAAGTTGGAACGTGGACTGTGACAAAAGACAATAACATCTTCCCTTGCCGTTTTTTTATTCATTGCAGTAGGGACACTATACATTATGATGAAAAAGTAGGTGAATCAAGTATACTGATGTCGCAGAAATTGGAATAGAAAAGTTTCCAATTTTTCATTTGAGTGTATTATTAATTTCACTTTGCATGAAAATATGTTACATACATATAGAATTAAAAGCTTCTAAATATTTTGGCTATTAATTATGTAACCAAAAATCCTCCCAAAAAAAAAATTTATATAACCGAAAATGAAGATGTGAGTTGAGTACACGTGTCACATAAACGTGTACAAATCCAAGTCATAAATTTAATAAAGTACAAACTCGTGTCTCAGATACATACATCTTTATTCTTGTCTTGTAAAAATTTTCATAATTGAAAATAAATAATTAAAAGTGAAAAATCTTAAAATAAAATTAAAAATAAAAACTTTAAAACATAAAATTTTCTAGTAAACTGAAAAGAGACTTCAAATAATATTTGTTAAGTAATTCGCCCCACCACAATAAAATACTTGAATTAGTTTTTCTCATCAAATGAACTAAGAGACTATATTTTAAAACTTTTTCCAGTGCTTTTCTCATCCTCACCGCTAATCATTTACAATTTAATAAAAAATATTAAATTCAAAATAAATTTATTATTTTTATAATCAAATCAAATATATTTATTTAAAAGAGGTAGATATAGTGACGTGGATGTATAAGGAGGTTACAAATCTATTTGCAACAGCACGATCCGGCCTGGTTTTCAATATTTTCATGTAGAAACCACCGTTGAAGCGGCGCCTCTCCCACATCCAAATTCTCACCCTCACAGCGATTCATCAATCCCTTAGGATCCATATGAATTTGAAAATGAATGGATTTAAAAAAATATACATGTAAAAATGCAAAGGGAAAAAATAGAAGAAAGATAGAGATGGAAGGGTGTAGATGAGGGATTTCACAAATGAAATGTTTTTTTATGAGGATTTAGAATTCCTCCATTTTGAACATAAACTTGAATCTAAGTATTTGTAAATTCACCCAACTTACTTGAAAATAGTGCTTATTTGTGTGTGAAATCTACTCATTTTAAATCCTCTCATCCAAAGGGTTCCTTATATCTTTTGCCAAATTGTTTATGTCTGGATTCAATTTAAATTTGGGAATGAAGAATAAATTTAAGGAGGTTCAACTAGATTTGTTTTTATTTTTTAAAGCAGGTAAACTCAATTAATTGCAACAAAAGAACAGTTTACAAAGTCCAGATGCTCGACTAAATTTAATTATTTTATAATTTTTTTTATTTGTTGATTCTCATATATAGCGTCAACATTTCTATCCTCACATTAAAATAAAAGGCAAATGCTAAATTGAACTTTGCTCATTCGTAGTCTTTAGACTATAGATTTGAACATAATAATTTCTACTAGACAGTGTAGAAAATAGTCTCATAAATACATAAACACATCTGGAAAACTATGAAACTAACACTCTCAATTAATACTGTTATATAAAAATACTTTATCTTTCTTGCCATTGCTCCGTGGCCTCTTCTCCAAACTCCATCTGTTTAGGCGGTCTTCCACGGGCATATCAAAGATGGAAAGTGTAGGATCATGTAGTACTGATTGCACAATATGATCACCTAATACACAATCACAATCTTTGTGTTTTATTAATGACAGCCGCATGATATCGATAAATATCATTTGGCTTCACCTAGAAAATAACAAAATTATGCATAATCAGCTGACTAATTAAACAATATTAACATATCAAAAAATAAACCCTCAATGAAAAGACGGAAAATGGTAATCATCGTACTCTTTGATGTGTGGCGTTGGCGGCGTCTCTTTTTTTTCAATTGTGAATGTATAATTCCAACCTGCTAAAAATTCATTATATATTAATTAAAGGAAAATCCAATAATACAATATATATATATATTCAAATGTCCTATAATTAAATAGCCTCTCTCGTTCCATACCTTAGAAGATCTGCTGAGAATGATGATTTGTTTTTCTTCTTCCGCCGCATATATGGATCTAAAAAGAATATGGAAACAGCTTCGATCAAAATCAAACTGTGACTATGATTGGAACGTGGGGAGATGTATTTGGGGATTTGTAGAAAGGAAAATTGGTTGTGGGATTTTTGGATGTGAGAGAGGCGCAATGCTGTAATAGGTAGGGTTTGCACCTCCATTTATATGGCTCTTGGTTTCCAGAACTTTCGAGCCATCTTGGCAATTTTTAATAATTGAGGGACTGTTATATGAAATATTGAAATTAAATTTAACTTTTTCTCTTATAAAGATAGATAAAGATAAAGACAAAAATAAAATAATAATAAAAAGATAAAGACAATTACATAAATACACTCTTTATATTTCAAGAAATTCTATCCTTTTTATGGATAATCTCAACATTGAGATTATATATTAAAAAGTTGAGTAGGTTTTATATGAAACTATTTTAAAATATTAAATATTTGATAAATTGTATCCAAAAACTCATCAGGAGTATCAAAAGTTGGGGTCAATAAAATCTCAAACAATTATAACATAATATTACTGACTCAAATTTTAGATACATCCGATCAGATTTTTGATACAATTGGTAAAATATTTGATACTTCAAAGCTGGTTCATGAGAAGCTTATCATTAACTATTTTCATACAAAACATTGCCTAAAAAATTATTAATAATATTAAATTGAATTAAAAAAGTTAAATGAAAATTTTAAACACAAATCTATACAAATTTATCTAGCACAATCACATTAGTAGTCAAATTATAATTTTATTTGGTCAGATTATTTACTTTGAATATCTATGAATTCTCATAAAAAATCACTTAATTATATGAGCTCATTACCGATTTAGCCCACATAAGTTCTGCATCCTTACATGAGATATAGTTCATCCTTCTTAAGTATAATTGTTCAATATTTAATCTTTATTTATTGAAAAGTTCACAGCTAATCAGTATCGTTGATATCAATATAGACTTCTTTTCTTTTTAAACTTAAAATGGGAATTCTTTAATTTTTTTTAAAAAAAATTCTAGATATTTTCATCATCTGTGATTGGAATAAATTGTTCCAGACCTTTGCGAAAGTATTTCATGGCTAAATATTTTTTTTTATACCTACCCAACGAGAATAATGATATTTGTACATATTATATACATGCACGATTATATGCTAAAAATATTATAAATTATATATTAGGTGACACTTGCACTCAACTCACAATTCTAATCATGTTTCCCAATTCACATTAGAACTTACTTTTTTGCTTCTACTCCTAAAATTTATGCAATTTTAATTAAGTGTTTTTTCAGCTTGTTATGGGCAGCCATCTCCAATTATACACATGTCTATTAGTCCATCTAAATTGTGTGTGACAACACTACATTCAAAGAATAAATATTTCACATGTCCATCTAAATTGTGTGTGACAACCTACATCCGAAAAATAAATATCACATGTACGTACTCCTTGATTGAAAAATTCCCGCAACTAATTTATTTCGTCATTATTTCCATGAACTTTTCTTTTTGAAACTTTTTGTTGCGTAATATCCTCCAAAAAATTTCAAAGCCACCGCCTGTCATCTTCAATGAGACTAAATTGCTCAATACCTTAGTGAATGCATTTTATCGGCAAAATATCATTTGGCTGAAAATTAAACACTTTGATTTGTTAAATGTTTAGTTTATACGTGCACTCACCTCATAACTCTCATTTTCTATAAACAAAATCAGAATTAGCCGAAGTATCCAAAATTATTTATTTCTTCTCTCATTGTATAAATACATCACACATTCTTTTAGATAATAACACACATATTTAATTCAGTGTTGGTATTTAACATTGATGAGGTAGAATTTTTCAGTGTTAGCATTCACACATTCTATCGCAAGAAAATATTGATTCTCAGAAAAAGAAAACGCAAACTGTGATAAATTTAATATTAACTATTTGAAAATTAAAGAGGTAATATTAGAAGAGGTGATAGTAGCACTAGTAAAATTTACACTGTTACCCCTGAAAACATAAAAAATAAAAGACCAAAATCTCCTACCTACAACAAACATATGGGGTTACAACATCAACCCTTGGAAAAATGATATAGACCTTACTATATAATGATGGGCCTATTGAACTTTCATGATCCACATTTCAAATTTTTTGGTAATTAATTCTAAATTAAATTAAACTTGTTAGAACCTTGTTTTGATTAGATTTTGATGTATGTAAAACATATATTTTGTTGAATTGTTACTAATATATTTTTGTAAGTTTGATGGCTAAAGTAGTTATAGTTGTAAAAGGAAAGTCTACAGCTGTATAGTTGCTTAAGGGAAAAATGTTTTTTTAGGACTGTAATTATAGGGTAGTTGTAATTTAAGGACAATATGTTTTCGGGCTTGGTAAAGTAGGACAATATGTTTTTGGCATGGAAAAATAGGACAATATGTTTTCAGGCTTGGAAAAGTAGGACAATAACTTTAGAAAAGTAAGAAAAGTAGGACAATAACTTTGAAAAGTTGAAAATCTAGGCCAATTTTTCAAAGTTATTGTCCCACTTTTCCTACTTTTCCAAAATTATTGTCCTACTTTTCCTACTTTTCCAAAGTTATTGTCCTACTTTTCCAAGCCTGAAAACATATTGTCCTACTTTTCCAAGTTTGGAAACATATTGTCCTACTTTTCCAAGCCCGAAAATATATTGTCCTACTTTTCCAACTATCCTATAATTACGGTCCTAAAAAAACATTTTTCCCAGTTGCTTAAACTACAGCTTGACAAGACCTTGCAGCTGTAATATTATTCCTACAACTAGAATTGAATTTGCAGGATTTGAAGCTGTAATGTTCAAGGAAACCTACAGATGAGAAGACCGTTTGAAAAATGAAGTACAAGATTAAGATTAAAGAGGATTATCAGACCCTTATTACTCAAACTAGTGAAGTAATTATGCACTTACAAGAGAGAGTAATTATGGATGTATTTATCATGAAGAATCTTGATATTTAATGAAAATTAATTCAAAGTCAAACTAGAATTTTGAAGATAAAAGACAAATAAAACCAACTTTGAAGCGGCGCCTCTCCCACATCCAAATTATCATCCTCACAGCGATTCATCTACCCTTATCTCTTTTGCCCAAATTGTTTATGTCTGGATTTGATTTAAATTTGGGAATGAAGAATAAATTTAAGGAGGTTCAACTAGATTTGTTTTTATTTTTCAAAGCAGGCTAGGGAAACTCAATTAATTGCAACAAAAGAAAACAGTTTACAAAGTGCAGATGCTCAACTAAATTTAATTATAATTTCCAAGTGATGTGAAAAAAAGAGTAAAAAAAAACTAAATTTAATTATTTTATAATTTTTGGTTTGGACCCGTTTTGAGTAAAAACATGGTCAAATGGGTCGCGGGCGGGTTTGGACCCATTTTACTTAAACCCCGCTGTAGGCAATTAAAATTAATTGTCGAAATAAAAAAATAACATGTAGAATTACATGTTAAAATGATTTATTATTTGGAATTTGGATAAATTTAATTCCTAAATAATAAATTCAATTGGGCCTCAAAAGCCTGATAAATTCAATTGGGCCTCTAAAGCCTAATAAATCCAATTGGGCCTCTAAAGCCTAATAAATCCAATTGGGCCTCTAAAGTCTAATTAAATATTTTGGATCTCTAAAATCCAAGATATCAAGACCAATCTTTAAAAAGCCCAAGAAATCAGATCTTCATGAATATCTTTGAAGATTGTCAAATATGAGTTATTTTAGGAATATTCCCAAATAATATCCAAATAATATCTCTTGGTCCATCAAATCTAGCCCACAAATCTAGAATTCTACACCTATAAATAGGGTCTCATTCTAGTCAACAACATACACCCAAGACTTCGGGCAACTTTGAAGATTCAAAGACGTTCTTCACGATCTTCAAGAGCGTTCTTCAAGTTTTTTCATCAACAAGGCGTTTTGATCCGGGATAACGGTACGAAGCCTCCGGTCAACGTTCTTCATCAACATCGGCGTTCGATTAGAGAAACACGGCACGAAGCCCCTCAGATCAACGTCATTCATACGTCCTCAACGGCGATCAACACCGCTCACCTACAACGACAACAACAACAACAACAACAACAACAACAACATACACAACAAGGAGTCAAGAAGATCAGAGCTCAGAGAGAAGCATTAAGATCCAAGACTTCGGGCGATTTTGAAGATTCAAAGGTGTTCTTCACGATCTTCAAGAGCGTTCTTCAAGTTCTTCATCAACAAGGCGTTTTGATTCGGGATCACGGTGCGAAGCCTCCGGTCAACGTTCTTCATCAACAACGGCGATTGATTAGAGAAATACGGCGTGAAGCCCCTTCAATCAATGTCATCCATACGTCCTCAACGGCAATCAACATCACTCACCTACGACGACATCAACATAGAGAGTCCAAAGGTGAACACTCAACAAAGTCCCTCCATAAGGCAATATTAATTTGAAATAAGGCTTAACGCCCTCAAATTAATATCAACTTCAACATCAACTCCGGACTCAACTCCAATATATCAACAAAGTCCTTCCGACAAGGCAACATTAATTCAAAACAAGGCTCAACGCCCTCGGATTAACGTCCAACCCCAAAGTTAATCTCGGACTTAACTCCGAGAAATCCGCAAATCAAGTCAAAGACAAAGTCAAGACTCGAAGAGAAGAATCAGAGGATCGAATAGAGATTGGACCCGAGACAATCGCTTGATATCTTTAATATAATTCTTTGTAATTTCCTTTTTTACTTTATTAATAAAGATTTATTAATATTTGTGGAGAAAATTTGCAGGTTACAAATTTTGGCATGCCCGGTGGGACTACTCTACCTCTCATCTCTTCTCTTCAAAGAATTCAAACATTCAAAATGACTTCATTCAAGGTCAAGACCATGAGGATCGTTGATACCGGAATGAATCCATTCAAAGTTCAACTCAAGAGGACCGAAGACTCTCCTCCAAAGATTCAAGCTTCCAAAGTGACGCCTTTCAAGATCAAGCTTGTGCGGACTATGGAAGCATCTCAAATTGCGGACTACGAAAATGTGAATGTCATCACTAGGACCATGTCAAATGACTCGCAATCATTTACCGTTTCCATCAAGGATGCCGAGAAGGATGTTCCACATGACACCGCAAGAGACGAGAATACATCAACAAGCTAAACTCCTCGATCCGAATCAAGTTCATCATCAGCTCCTAATGTCGCCGAGGTGATGACAACAAATGCTACGACTGTCGAAGAGCAACTAGCAAGTTTGGTTCAAGCCATGCAAGAACTCAAGACACATATCCAAGAGCAAGACACTAAGATCAATCAGCTCATGGGCAACACCAACAATCCGGAATCAAGTCGCACCAAAGGAAAAGAAGTCCAAGAGCAAGGTGAAGATGAGGTGTTCATTGGACGACAATCAACGGAACACGATTCAACATCAAAAGAGCTTCATATTACTCCGGAAGGGCTAGTCTCAGTCGATCAAATAAGAGAAGTTATACTTGAGACAATGAAAGACAAGATCGAAGAGGACTCTAAATCTTCCTTCACGGTGAGCAAGCCCTACACAAAGAGAATCGATAACTTGAAGATGCCGGTGGGCTACCAACATCCCAAGTTCCAACAGTTCGATGGCAAGGGTAATCCAAGACAACACATCGCTCATTTCGTGGAGACTTGCAACAATGTGGGCACATATGGAGACTACTTGGTGAAGCAGTTCGTGCGCTCTTTGAAGGGAAATGCTTTTGAGTGGTACGTTGATTTAGGCGGCAACTCAATTGATAGTTGGGAGCAAATGGAGCAAGAGTTTCTTAGCCGATTCTACAGCACCCGAAGTACGGTTAGCATGGTTGAATTGACAAACACTCGCCAATGGAATGAAGAGTCGGTGATCGATTACATCAACCGATGGAGAAACTTGAGCCTTAATTGCAAAGATAGATTGTCCGAAGCTTCAGCAATCGAGATGTGCATTCAAGGGATGCAATGGGGACTTCGATACATCCTCCAAGCCATTCAACCAATATCGTTCGAGGAGTTGGCTACTAAGGCTCACGACATGGAGATTAGCATGCAAACTAGCGGGGTCGATGGTCCACCAATTCAAGAGTTTCGTGGAATCAAACACAAGCAAGAAGTCAACAATGGGGGCAAGTCATTCGCCAACACTTCAAATAAAGAGTCAATGCCCGTGACTGCTGCAACAATTAAGTTTCGAAGAGTCGAAAGTGGTGCAAGCGATAAAGGGAAGAGTGTTATCCAAGGTAACATGTCGCAAAGGCCAACTTTAGAAGAGAGGCACCAAAAGCAATATCCTTTCCTAGACTCCGATGTTCCCAGCATCTTCGATGACTTAATCAAGGCACAACTTATTGAGCTACCTGATGCAAAGCGACCGAACGAAGTTGGACGCACGGAAGATCCCAAGTATTGCAAGTATCATCGGATGGTGGGACACCCAATTCAAGATTGCTTCGTATTCAAAGACAAGGTCATGCGACTAGTCGAACAAGGGAAGATCATATTAGAAGAAAGCAAGACTACTGCCAATGTCCTCTCGGTGGAGAATGGCGAAGCTTCATACCAAATGATTGACAAGGAAAGCAACAAGTCATACAAGTTAGACGATAAAGACGATGATCATTCAGCAGATGTGATCTTCACAGATGATGATCTACTACTTGGTTCACAATCTCATAATCGGCCGCTGTTCGTGACGGGCTACACATTGCAACAAAAGGTGAATAAAATTCTGATCGATGGAGGTTCTGGAGTAAACATACTGCCTCTAAAGATAATGACAAAGTTAGGAGTCTCAACAGATGAACTCGCGAATAGTCGCTTAATGATCCAAGTATTCAACTTAGAAGGACAAATAGCTCTCGGCACGATCACACTATATTTGTTGATTGATGATATGACTTCGGCCGTGTTCTTCCATGTCATAGATGCGAGGACATAATACAACATGCTCTTGGGACGTCCATGGTTGCACAGTTATGGCGTGATACCCTCTACTCTACATCAATGCTTCAAGTACCGCGATGGCGATATGATAAAGACAGTGTTTGGTGATGATAAACCCTTTACCGAAGCGGAGTCATACTTTGCGGATGCTAAGTACTTTTGTAAAAGTAAGAAGTCTATGAAAGTTGAAGACGATTCTTCAAAGGAAATGATAAAGAACAAGCAAGATGAAGAGGATGAGACTTCTTCCTGCACCAACAAAGGCAAGCAATCTCGTGAAGACAATGAAGCATCAGAAGAATTGATACTTCCTTTGACCAAGCTCGAAGTCATAAAGAAACCTTCACAACCACTAAAAGGATTCACTCGTCCTGCCCGAGGAGCTAGGACCGAACATGGAGATATATCGGAAGCCGTAATCATGGGGGCATATGGTCCTCAAGCCTTCAGTCTTCTTGTCAAAGTCGGATACAATCCGCAAGAGAACAAAGTGCCAAAAGAGTCACATCATGAATCATCTAAAAAGTTGGAATCCACTCCAAGAGTACCAAGAAGAGGTGGCCTCACCGTCAAGTGCACGAGGTTTGGCTTGGGGTATACCGCCCAAAGTCCCGTACGCATCGCCATCAAGAGAGCAAGTGTAAATCAAATCATAGCTGAAGAAGTCCCATCAATGGAAGAGGCACCTAATGAGGATAAGAGAAGAATGAAACAAACATCTGCTTTTGAAAGATTGGGAAATAAGCGTCAAAGATCGGGAACAGTCTTCGAAAGGTTAGGACCGCAAGGGAGAGGTTGGAGCCACTCAAAGTGAGGCATAAAAAAGAAACAAGAGTTGTTGAAACTTCAAACTCCCAAAAGCTCCGAAGTCGAGTTCCATCCTGTATGACGCTGCAAACTCACTTGATTGCATCTTGTGGGGAAACTTTGACAGCAAAGGTTCAAACAATAATCTACACTAAGACCAATGAAGATGGAGAAGACGTGGTCTCATCTAACTTCATCAATACTCGCGTTTTCCAACAGCCAGCTCTCCGAGATAGGGGAAACATTCCACAAAGAAGAATAGTTGTCATGATCAGAAATATGAACATCACCAAAGTGAACAACATGCAAACGATCCTAGTTAAAGGAAGAAATGGTCAAGTCAGAACTTGTGTGGATTTTACAAAAGGATCCAATGAAGAATCTGCTATAACAAATCACATCACCACATATGAAGACGCTCAAATGGTGAAAGAAATTTACATGAATGGCGCATACAAGATCTCCGAAGATAGTGCAACCATTAGTCCCATAAATGGGAAAATCTTCAAACGCTGCTACGCGTAAATCACAGGATGCACCTGCACGAGCCTAAACTGCACGATGCTCCTTGACGCACGAGCCTAAACTGCATGTTGCTCCTTGACGCACGAGCCTAAACTCCATGTTGCTCCTGGTCCGCATGAGGATAAACTGTGTACGACAACCACCAAAGATGATTACATGTGGTTAAAGTGTTAACTTATCCCACTAAAGGTGTTTATGTGGTTAAATAACACCCTACTGCGACTATGGTAGTAAAAAGTATACGTCCCTCCTGGCCCGCATGAGGTTAAACTGTGTACGGCGCCCCCCCAAAAATCAAATCAGATTCCCCTTGAACTAGGTTTTGACTTGATCCTCTTTTAAGAGGTACGTAAGCAGCTTAGCATATCACTAAGTTCAGTCATAACTTAGTCGCCTTAACTAGATATCAGGTTGCAAAGATTACTAGGGGCAAGCACGGTAAGAAATGCTGAACACTTCTTCCAAGCCATTGGAATGAAATTTTGCGGGATGCTTAAGCGACAATTCAAGCTCAAATTTATAATATCTTAGTCGACGACAACGAACGCACCACATCGCCGATCTGCTAACAAGGATATTATCAAGATCTCTCGAATAAAGACACCCGATCGAAAATTACAAAAGCCAATAATATCTCGACCGACGATGATGAAGCGCACCATGCCATCAATCTGCTAACAAAGACATCGTTGAAGTCCATCAAGAAGTCCGTTGAGAAAACCGAGTCGAGTGTCTCTCATTTAAAATCAACAAGTTCGAAAGAATTGAAACCCACAACAATACGCGGACAAGGGTTGCCACCATCCATTCCTTTGAGTGAAGACCATCATCGGCACATGTACGAGCCGACGACATCGGTCTCCACCTCCAATCGAACCATCCATTCCTTTGAGTGAAAACCATCGCCGGCACATGTATGAGCCGACGACATCGGTCTCCACCTCCAATCGAACCATCCATTCCTTTGAGTGAAGACCGTCGCCGGCACATGTACGAGCCAATGACATCAGTCTCCACCTCCAATCGAACCATCCTCATGCTCCAAAAATTGTCATCCATTCCTTTGAGTGAAGACCTTCGCCGACACATGTACGAGCCAACGACATCGGTCTCCACCTCCAATCGATCCATCCTCACGCTCCAGAAATTGCCATCCATTCCTTTGAGTGAAGACCGTCGCCGACACATGTACGAGCCAACGACATCAGTCTCCACCTCCAATCGAACCATCCTTGCCTAGGACTGTCGCCTAACAACATCAATCCAACATATCCTCGATCAACTCCCAATAGCCTTTGATGAAGCAAAATTTGCCGAAAAACTCCATCGATCCTCTCCAAGCGACTTGGTTGGGGTTCGTGATCATACGGCATCCCGATGATGATAGACGGACCACATCTTCGACGTGCCTATGGGGATACCTTCAAGATCCACGCCTTCATTGATCGGTTCAAAGAAAGCTCTTGCAACCAATGCTCTAAGTGAAACTCTACTCAATGACGGGCATGACTTTGCATAGTTACTGATGATAGACTCCTCGATCATCAAATGAGTCCCCTTCTCCAAGAGTTGATGCTTGCTGTTGAGAATCACTAATAAATGAACTTTGACGATAATGATATATTCTTGAAATAAACTTTCATGATGATCTGAAATTAAAATAAAAAAAGTCGTAAGTGGTGGATTAAGTAATGGGTATAAGAATACATATTTCCTCAAGTTCATTAATATGAAAGCAGCGTTCAAAATGAAAATATGGGGCTTAATTAATATATTGGTCCATGGTAATGTGAAATCAGTTGGAGGCCCAACTAAAAGTTTAATGCAGCAAAGTCAAGGCCCAAAATCTGCTCCATGAAGTCTGATTTTTTTCTCAGCATTAGAGCCCAATACATATGCCAATGTGATGAGAGCCAGGTCTTCCTCTCTCCCCCAAGAAATCCGCCGCTAAATTCTCAAATTCATGCCCTCGCTTTCCACAGACAGGAGCACCACCGGCTTCGACCCGAATGGAATTACACAGGGCCGCCATCACCATCGCACCGGAAACATCAGTGCCAAGCCTTCTCACCTTCGCAAGGTCTTCACGCCGCCATCTCTCTCATCCAACGCCTAGGACATCAGCCACTGCGCGTCACCTCGCTTTTCTCCGCACGAACTGAGGATCACCGAAACTGCCAGCGTACCTCTACACGCTGCCGTCCACCGTCTGACGAACAGGGTCTCGCACAAAGCCACCGGCCGGGACTCTCCGTCTTCGATCCACAACCACCGCTCCTCGCCAAGAGCACCACTCACAGCCGGAAACCACGCGCAAGCCTCGCTGCTGCCGCTGAGAACCAACGCCACAACGGACGGAAATTGCACGCCGCCTGCTTCGCCAATGCTCTCCACTGCGACCGAAATCAGCGTCGCCTCTTCTCCTCTCCAGGAAACACGATGCCTCCACCCCGATCTGGAATTGCACCTCGGCCAAGATCCAGCTCAAGTCGTGCCGCTATTTTCTGATCTGCGGACCGCCTAACTCTCAAATCGCCCCAACTCCACGACAACACCATACCCACAATCGCCCGGATGCAGAACAACCATTTTCCGACGCACAGAGAGTCGCTGTCACTGCCCGACACTCTGATTCGGAACCATCACCAAGATTGCTCACTAAACCACCATCCTCTGGTTGTTTCTTCGCCGATTGACGCTGCCAACAGCTTTGTTCATGCCCAAAATCGTGCCGCCACAGCACCCATCATCGCCTGCTGTAAAATCGGTCTTCTCAAAACCATCGTCCACGTCTCGCTGGAAAAGGTCATCATCATCAAAATCAGAGACCATCTCTCGTCTCTGCCAAATCGAGCCTTCTTCGTCTCTCATAGCACTGGAAGCCGCCTGAAATCGACGCTGCAAAGATCGAAGCCGAGACCTCCGCACACGCACCTAAAGAAAAAGAGAAAAGGAGGATTAAAAGAGGTGATGTACATTAAAAAAAAAAGGAAAGAAAAGAAAATTGGAAGAAGTAAAACTCCCTTCTCTGTTGATACGGCCAACTACTGGGTGAAGAATAGAAGCACTATAAATAGCTGCAGAAATTGGTTTGAACCCTCGATAATCTAGGCATGAAAGATTTGATAATATTCATAGATATCATATGTAGATTGTATCTGTATTGAGAAGATTTTATGTGAGCAAGATTTCACAATATATGTATACAAATTACAATATATGTATACAATTTACGTGGAAATAATATTCATATTCAAAGATATCTCATGTTGGGCCTATGAAATCAATTGGTGTAATACTTGGGCTTCACTTATCATTTTGGGCTTCACACATCTAAGCTCAAAGATTGGAAATTTAAGAAACTCCAAATTTCAGGTCAACTACAAGAAATTTGGAGTCAACAAATTCAATAAAACCCAAAATTTCAAGTCGACTGCAAAATCCAAGTTGAAGTTTCTCACACAAGAATCGAATTGAAGTTTTGCAATTCGTCCTCATCAAAAGTATTCGCGAACGAAGTGCGAGGGGGCAATTTGTAGGCAATTAAAATTAATTGTCGAAATAAAAAAATAACATGTAGAATTACATGTTTAAATGATTTATTATTTGGAATTTGGATAAATTTAATTCCTAAATAATAAATTCAATTGGGCCTCAAAAGTCTGATAAATTCAATTGGGCCTCTAAACTCTAATAAATCCAATTGGGCCTCTAAAGCCTAATAAATCTAATTGGGCCTCTAAAGTCCAATTAAATATTTTGGATCTCTAAAATCCAAGATATCAAGACCAATCTTTAAAAAGCCCAAGAAATCAGATCTTCATGAATATCTTTGAAGATTGTCAAATCTGAGATATTTTAGGAATATTCCCAAATAATATCCAAATAATATCTCTTGGCCCATCAAATCTAGCCCACAAATCTAGAATTCTACACCTATAAATAGGGTCTCATTCTAGTCAACAACATACACAACAAGGAGTCAAGAAGATCAGAGCTTAGAGAGAAGCATCAAGATCCAAGACTTCGGG
>JAPKLY010001491.1:0-42581 GCA_026898435.1 Prunella vulgaris | reverse complement strand
TAACGTACATAAAACTACTACCAATCAGTGTTCATTACAGAAAAGTCACCATTCGAGAATTTAATCTGAAAACAGAAAATGGTGTATGGACAGCGGAAGTAGAAGTTTATGTAGACCAGATACAGAAAACCAAAAAGTAGGACACAATCACCATACTGAAGCTAAAAACTCATACTGGGTAGAAACGGAAGGCAGATATTGAAATTCCCTGATGAGTTCCATCATAATCTATAGATCCTCCAATAGAAAAAAATCTCCATTGGCAAACTTTAACTCACTAACGACAAAAATCACACACAAATATGTCCACCTAAAAGAGTTTTTGTTGCTAGGAATCTATAGATTTCACTCTAAACCAGGAAGTTTATTAAAAAATTTAGGAGAAGGAAATAGCCAAAGTATTATGGATTCCTTTTATCATCTAGCCCAATTACAAATGGAAATGAGAGGAAACAGTAATTAACAAGAATAAACAAAATGTCGAGAAGAACAGAATTATCATAGAAAATACTATATACTGGGATTTGAAAGAGGTCATTCAGTGACAAGAACAAAGATTATTATATTCTCTCATACCAAAACAGGACTCGCACCACTAAGTATTGACCAAACGGACAAATTCTACCTTAAGTCCCATTGGAAAATCTGACTGCTGCTTATTATCACTGTTGATACAAATCACAGGAAGAAGTGTTGATAATATGACTGTAAGATCCTGCAAAATTTATAGCTTATATAAGACCGAAATATTAGAAAAGAAATAAATGGAGAGAGTTATCGAATCAAAAAATTCAAATATTTATTGAACACTTGTGGTTGTTGTACCGATAGCTATGAGTTTTACACACATGCCCTATAAATTATAATAATTTCCTTGCAAAGTAACTCCAGCAAATAATTCAAACATAGGTGTCTTACTTTTGAAAACAAGCATGTTCAAAGACAACTAAACATAACTCACTTAGTACAATTAAGTCGCATTAAAATCTATAGCATCTAGACTATTAAAGTTTCAATCATGCATGAGTCATGTTTCTACCATTAATGAAGTGAACCACTTCATTTGACCCCCTACTCCAGCTAAATGCTGGTTATTAAACTGTCCACTATTTATGCTTGCCACCATGAACTAGGAGAAAAATTGAAGACCAAAATTCATAATAAAGGTTTTACCACATTTGATTAGAGCAATGATATTACTATGGATTATCATGGGCATTATTGGGCAATAGGCCTGGGAAGGGCAACTATTAGGACACCTACATGTATGTAGCATTGAAAAAAAACAACGTTAAGAGATTCAGAAAGTGCGAAATGAAAGAAACCATGACAAACTTGTAGGATAATGTCCAGCATAATAACAGAACAACTTCGTAACACCAAAAATATTGGAAATCTCTCACTGGAAAATTTGCATTTATATTAAAGGACCTCAAAGTCCAGCAAAGGTGGACCGCTTTCTGAAAGTAAGGAAGCACTCAAGAGATTGTGAAGACTACATGTAGCCACAAAGGCAACATCTTGATCTTTCTTGTACCTGCATTGTAAAAGGCAAGAATGAAAAAAAAAACCAATATAGAAGGTAGTGAGAGTGTTGATAAACAATATTGTATCGCCTTCAGATAAGTACTGGCCATCATGACAATGACTAGTAAAGCTAAGGAATTGATAATGCGTCCCCACTCAATGTATACCAACGAAGGAAGAAGAAGACGCTTAGCGAGGATGTTTGAAATTATATGTATGTGTTTATGTTTGGTAATTTTCTATTTTAATCATTAGGTCAATTCTTTCCATATTGGGTTTTTCAGCCCTATGGGCCTTGTAAAGCAGATTATATATTAAGTATGATCTACCCTAGAAAGGGATTATCGAGAATAATATTTTTCAGCAGCCGTGTGGCTTGTGGCAGACTTGGTCTGTGGGTAAGGATCGTTGGTGATTTCGAGTGAGTTCTATCAATTGGTCCGACCTACCATCTCCTTCACCATGACTCGCAGCGAGTCTGAGAAAGAGAAACTCGAATCGGTGGAGAAATCACTGACGGAATTGCAATTGGCCATGGCCGATCATGTGTCTTCCCACCAGCAACTACTATCCGCGCAGGCGGAATTGGCGGCAACTCAAGCAGATATCGTCGCACAGTTGAAGGCGCTCACAACGGCCCTCTCGAGCTGACCGTCCGGCGATGCTTCCTCTGCAAGATCCCCTCATCACGCTGTTGCTGGCAATGTTTGAAAAAACTATTGAGGCTTACGAACTGAGGCTACCCTCAGTTCTAAACTATAAAAAAACGCCTCAGAGGCTTGCGCCTCAATTAATCGAGACGGTTCGAAACAGTTCAAGGCTGTTTGAGGCTTGTCGAGGCGGCAACCTCAGTTACAAGACCTAAAATATGTGCGCCTATTCTAATTTCTTGTTGAAACAGCGTGGTTCTTCTCTCCCCTAGAGTAGTGCGATTCTTCTCTCCCCCGGCGGCACGGTCTTCTCCCCCTTGAGTGGCGCCGTGCAATTCTCCCTAAATATTGACTAAAACTGGCAGTTAACATTATATTGATGGACTATGTTTATGGCAGTTTTAGTCAAGTTTTTATAAATTATTTAATTAATTTATGGTATTTGATATTACTATAACTATATATATATATTTAGTCTACGCCTCGGCTCTTACACCTCAGTTCGAATCGGTTCTTACGCCTCGGTGTACTATAGAAAAACGCCTCAGTTCCCGAATTAGTTTTTTAAAACATTGGCGACCTTCATCCTCGCGCCACTGCAAGCGCTGGACAACACCTTCCGCCAGGGTTTGTGGCGGTTAAGAGTCGCAAACTTCCGGAATTCAATGGGTCCGAGCCGCTTGCGTGGATCGCGTAGGCAGAACAATATTTTCTGGTGCATCACACCCAGCGATCCGATCGCATCCGTCTGGCGATGATTGCTATGGCTGGGCGCGCCATGTTTTGGGCCCAATGGGCGCTCCCCTTCCAAAGACTGGGAAAAGTTCCAACTAGAGTTGGTGGACCATTTTGTTGACAGTTCCGCCAAAAACGCTTACGAGGCGATGCATGCAACGCGTCAAACTGGCACGTTGGACGACTACCTGGCCCTTTTCAAAGAGCGAGTGGCGCAACTACCTACGTTGCCTCCTGACCAATATCTAGGTATGTTCCTAGGGGGCCTTAAACCGTCCGTCCGTGACCGTATCACCGATGCCGAAACGGTGGTGTTCACACCGCCATCCGGGCTTCTCCAGGCCAGCCTTCCAGAGTTCTTTTGGTCGCAATTCCTCCTCGACGAAGGGGAGCCCGTATGGCGAGGTCGTTTCCGAGTCAGCTTCTACAGGGGCTGCCAGGGCCGTATCATAGTCTTTCTCTGCGGGTTCTTCGGGCTTTCGCCGAAACAGAAACACCCGCCGTTTGACAGCCGAGGAGGCGCACGAATATCGCGCCAAGGGCAAATGTTACCGATGTAGCCAGCCATATGGCCCCCTCCATAAGTGCGAGGCGAAGTACTTGAATGTCCTCATCGAAGCGGCGGAGGATGATCCAGAGGTCCTATATCTGAGGCAGAGTAAAATACGGATGAGTCTCATCATACTGAGTTCGAACCCCTTGATCCGGAGTTCCAATCCGTCCAACAGTCTGACTTGTCATCCAACGGGTTTGATGGGGCTACGACGATGAAACTTTTCAGCAAAGGTAGGCGATATACGCCTTCTCACGATGATAGACAGCGGGGCGAGCCACTATTTTTTGTCTGAATTTATGGCAAGCAGATTGGGGTTACATGTTAACCCGGCGTCGGAATTTCAGGTGATTTTAGGGGATGGCTCCCGAGTTTCCATGAATGGTTTATGTAGGGCAGTCCCAGTCACTTTGGATCGTCATATCTTCCTTATAGATTGCTATGTTTTTCCTCACTCGCAGAGCCTGTACACATGAGGAGCTTAAGTTGCTGAATTTGGAAGATGAAGTATGGGCCCCTATGGCCGATTCACACCTCTAACTCCGCTGCTGTCCACAGCGTCCAGTCTGAATCTACCCTCTCCACCAAGCACCGCTAGGAACTGGAGTCTATCCTCAATGAATTTCCGATTATTAAGCAGCCCCTTTCCGGCCTTCCATCGAGCCATACGGTTGATCATCGGATTAATCCTGCTAATTTGGGCCCGGTCTCAGTTCGCCCCTATCGTTATACTCACTCTCAGAAAGACGAGATGGAGAAGTTAGTAGCGGAAATGTTGACAGCACCCATAATTCGTCCGAGTACCAGCCCTTACTCTAGTCCAGTGTTGTTGGTCCGTAAGAAGGATGGGTTGTGGCATTTCTGTGTGGATTATCTGGCTCTCAATAAGGTAACGGTTCCGAATAATTATCCCATTCTGGTTATTCAAGAATTACTCGATGAATTACACGGGGCACGTTACTTCAGCAAGCTGCGCGCGGGCTATCACCAGATTCAAGTGGCACTAGACGACGTACCGAAAACTGCCTTCCGAACACATTCGGGACATTATGAATTTCTGGTCATGCATTTCGGGTTATCAAACTCCCCTGCCACATTTCAAAGCTTGATGAACGACATATTTCGCCCCTACCTTCGTCGTTTTGCCTTGGTTTTCTTCGATGATATCCTTATCTACAGTTCGAGTTAGACAGCACATTTGAACCATCTTCGTCGGGCCTTCCAGATATT
Organism: Prunella vulgaris; assembly: GCA_026898435.1. Classification (NCBI taxonomy): domain Eukaryota; kingdom Viridiplantae; phylum Streptophyta; class Magnoliopsida; order Lamiales; family Lamiaceae; genus Prunella; species Prunella vulgaris. Next base: position 37,886 of record JAPKLY010001491.1, on the reverse strand, counting down.
AGCTACTATCTCGTTGGTTGTTAATCCGAACAAGTGTACATTAGGCACACAATCCGTTGAGTATTTGGGTCATGTGGTGGCATTCGATGGGGTATGCGTGGACCCAGGGAAGGTGGCATTTGTGGTAGAATGGCCCCAACCACTTTCTGTGCGCGGAGTCCGGGGTTTTCTGGGTTTGACGGGATACTACCGTCATTTTATTAAGGATTATGGGAAGATCGCCGGCCCTCTAACCGCGCTACTGAAAAAAGATAAGAGGTTGGCATTCCATTGGCCGGCCGAGGTGGATGTCGCGTTCAGGGAGTTGAAGACCGCACTTACGACGGCCCTAGTCCTTCGTATGCCAGATTTTTCATGGCACTTTGTTATTGAATGCGACGCTTCGGCTTGCGGGTTGGAGCCGTTTTCATGCAAGATCAGCAGCCCGTTGCCTATTTCAGTAAACAGCTTACGGGCCGAACACTTTCCCGATCCGCTTATGAAAGGGAGTTAATGGCACTAGTTCTGGCTGTGCAACATTGGAGGCCATACCTATTGGGTCGTCACTTTACAGTTTGTACAGACCAGCGCAGTCTAAAGCACCTATTATAAGTTATAACAGCCACTAACCACACCAGCACAGCAGAATTGGGCTTCGAAGCTATTGGGATATGACTTTGATATAATTTATAAGGAAGGGGCTGCTAATCGGGGAGCAAATGCTTTGTCTCGGCTGCATGACTACGGTGAGTTATCAGCTATCTCAGTTCCGCGCTGGGTGGATTGGCCCGAGTTACAAGCGACTGTCCGGGCAGTTGCCCTCTCCAAGATCATCTCGGACATTGAGGGAGGAAGGCCTGCTCCTAAACATTACACTTGGATCCAGGATACCTTGTTCTACAAGGGCAGGTTGGTTATTCCCAGAGGGTCCCAATGGGTACCAAAGCTGTTCCATGAATTTCACTCGACCCCAAGGGGTGGTCATGCGGGTGCACTTCGGACTTATAAGCGGTTGACAGCATTTGTGTATTGGCAAGGAATGATGCGCATGATACCGTAATTTGTGGCGGAGTGCGACATTTGTCAAAAGAGCAAGTATGAGACTAAGTCCCCAGCAGGACTTCTTTCACCCCTGCCCATCCCTAGTCAAGTCTGGGAGGATATTAGCATGGATTTATCATTGGGTTACCACGATCAGGAGGAGTTGACCGTATTTTAGTGGCCGTGGATCGTTTCTCGAAATATGGGCATTTCTTGGTAGTGGTGAGCATTATTCGGGAAAAACCGAATAACCGAACCGAAATAGAAATTCGGTTCGGTTAATATGGTAGTCGGTTCGGTTTCGGATTTAGATTTTCAATTTTTTTGGTATTCGGTTCGATTTCGGTTTTTATTGCAAAAATACCATAATACCGAAAACCGAACCAAAATATAATTATATTCATACAACTATATATACTTATATATATTACATATAATTTATAAATTATATAATCCCTCCGTCCCAGAGCAATTTGCAAGGGGGGAGGGGCACACAAATTAAGAAAAAAGTGGAATAAAGATAAAAAAAGTAGTGTTTTGAGGGTTAATTTGGTAAATTGTATGTAAAAAGTAAAGAAGTTAGTTGGATTGAGTGTAATGTGGGCCCAAAAAGTGAAAAAATAATGGCATTTTGTGAAAATATATAGATATTGTGAGGGTAAAGTTCATAAAAGGGTTTTCTTTTTTGGGTCTGCAAGTTCTTGTGGGACGTCCCGAAAAAGAAAGTCTGCAAGTTCCTATGGGACAGAGGGAGTATACTATACATACAAATATATGTCTATATATATTTATATATATAATATTATATATTTTTAAATTCAAATTTTTTATTCTAATAATTAAATCTATCATTTCAAATCATAATATATATGTAACATTAAATAGTCTTTTTTCCAAATATTTTGGTTATTTCGGTATAAAACCGAAACCGAACCGATATTTTTGGTTTCGGTTTTTTTGGTTTTTAATAAATATGGTTCGGTTTCGGTTTCTTATAATGATTAATTCGGTTAGTTCGGTTTTGACTATTCGGTTCGGTAACCGACCCGAGCCATGCTCACCCCTATTTCTTGGGTCTCCGCCATCCATTCACAGTGAAATCGGTGGCCGAGGTGTTTATGAGGGAAATTGTGAAATTGCACGGGTCCCGGGATCAATTGATTCAGATCGATACCCTTTGTTTTTTAGTTCATTTTGGAGGGAAATGTTCAGGTCGTTGGGGACTAAGTTGAAGATGAGTTCGGCGTATCACCCGGAGACGGACGGCCAAACTGAGGTACTTAATCGCTGTGTGGAGACGTACCTGCGATGTTTTACATCCGACTGCCCCAAGCAGTGGGGTAAATGGCTGGCTTGGGAGGAGTTTTGCTATAATACAGGGTTCCAATCAGCAGCAAGTACCACCCCATTCGAGGTGGTCTACGGTCGACCACCCCCTCTCATTGCCCCGTTTCTTCCAGGGGAAATTCGTGAATTGCGTGCCCATTTGGAAACGGCACAACAGCGGATGGTACGGGGGACAAACAAACATAGACGGGATCTGCAAGTTTAGGCCATATCGACAGCGGAGCTTATTTTCTGGGGGTGCCGTCAAGCTGGCTCCGCGGTTTTTTGGCCCCTTCACCGTTGTGGCTCATGTTGGGAAGTCAGCGTACCGTTTACAGCTGCCACCGGGGTCTCGCATCCACCCTGTTTTCCACATATCCTTGCTTAAGCCGGCATTGGGGGACGTGGCCGCGTCACCCAACTTACCGGAGGACCTGTTAGATGTGTAGCCTACTAATTGGTCGGCATTGATGATAGATTCACGCCGGATTCAGCGAGATGGAGTTACAGTAGAGCAAGTTTTGATTCGCTGGAAGAACTTGGGCAGTGAGGAAGATACTTGGCTCGATAAAGCGGACGTGGCAGGGCAGTTTCCGGACTTCAACCTTGAGGACAAGGTTGTTTCGGGGAGGGGAGCAATTGATAGTGCATCCCCACTCAAAGTATACCAACGAAGGAAGAAGAAGACGCTTAGCGAGGATGTTTGAAATTATATGTACCTGTTTATGTTTGGTAATTTTCTATTTTGAGCATTAGGTCAATTCTTTCCGTATTGGGTTTTTCAGCCTTACGGGCCTTGTAAAGCAAACTATATATTAGGGATGATCTACCCTAGAAAGGGATTATCGAGAATAATATTTTTCAGCAGCCGTGTGGCTTGTGGCAGACTTAGTCTGTGGGTAGGGATCATTGGTGATTTCGGGTGTGTTCTATCAGGAACCCACGGCAAGACAGTTTATAGTTCAATGAGAAATAAAACACCAACAAATCAAGCTAAAAGCTTACAATTCCAAAATAGTGGGCACCAGTCTTGGTAAAGCCGACTTCAACTGTGTCCGGGTAACAAGGCCAACCATCTGGCCTAAAGCCTCAACAGTAGATACACGAACCTGCAGAAAGATTATAATTGACAAAACTATGATGTCGCACTCAAAACTAAAGCTCAGTAGAAATAGTCAATATACATAAAAATACAGAAAACTAGAAAATGTAACTTTTTTCCCAAGACCTTGCATGACATGACCATCTCCCATTGTGATCTAGTCATGGAACTGCCAAGGTCGCCTAAAAAACAGGGTTCAACATTTTAGATAGAGGATAACTAGATATTTATTTGGCAAACACTTATAACTGCATTTAAAAGATAGAAATAGCTTAAGTTGTAGAAACTCTTAATAATATATGACAATTCTTTGTAATTCAATAAATCAACAAGACAAATGAGTAGGCTTTAAACTCTACAGGAAAATATACAGGCCAGGAATGTGACTTACTCTCATGACAAACAGTATAACCTACTTTAGATACAAAGACAGACAATTTTAGTTCGTGAAACTTGATATATCAATCTTCTTGTAAGGGATTTTCCAAAAGTATAAGTAGAATCCCCAACAAGCAAAATCAATCCACACAAAAACTTGTCCAAATTCACTTCCTACAACAATAGCATACAAATTAAGCACTGAGAAACTACTGACATTCGCATTACATCAAGTAAAACATAGAAATAACTGAGATTGTGATGTAGAGTACGGAAAAATGAACAAATAAGACATGTAATCATATGTTGATTCAAGAAAATGAAACCTTGAGATCGCGTGAAGTTGCCCAAACTCTCAATAGAAGCTCGAATGCAGAATTCAGAAAAGACCTGCAGCAAATGGCTCATTTAGACCCAAAGAAAATTTACATGCGGAAACGTCAAAATTAATTAATCAGATATAAAAGAAGGAAAACAGGTCTTACATGACATCACCATCAACAGCTGTATACAGTGGGAATTCAACGCTATATTGCCAACAAGCCTGACACCAGGACTTGAATGCTGGAAAAGGACGAGAGTGTCCTCATATAAGTAGACGATTATGTACCAGAAGCTATTATAGCAAGATAATGTCATGGCACTTCCACTATGTATCAAAGAGTGTGACTGGTCTAAAGTGGAGGGCTAAGATGTGGAACCAATAGAAATATAAAGCATAGAGGAGCATCTAGATCTACCTAATCAAAGATCTACTGTTGATAGGTCCATGTATCACAGAAATCCGCAAATTATTTATTTGCCAAGCATGACCAAAGGCTTTAATCCCAAACAGATTGTGCAAATTCAACCTATTGTGTTTGTATCAAATTCTTCCACATTTAGCAACACCAACATCAAACCCTATAGTATTGGCGAATTACGTTTGAGACTTTTCAGAACAAATGTGGTTCATATTTGAGGCAAATTAGGATCCCACACTTTGATATCCATTAAAATGGTAGCCATAAATACAAAAAGCCACCTAATAAGAGCATAGATATTCAAAATTAGCATACCATTTGCAAAGATTGGTCGATGGATGTCTTTTACATTCCCAAGAATAGGAAGGACTCTGGTAAGTACACCTTTGAGCCGTGGAGTGAACTGAAAAGCTTCAGATAACACAGAGTTGCATCAACCATCATATTTGAAATACCATATCAGACTTTCGAGATCCAGGCAACAAAACATTAAACTCAAGGGAAGATCTAAAGATGCAGGAATACCATCAGCTGAAGCAAAATCTGCAAGTATTTGAACCATAGCTGGAAGAGCTGAATTTGATCCAGAGAGATGAAGAAATATTTCATCCATCATCTGAGAGACGTGGGGAGGGAAAATTTTATTATGTATTGCATCTAAGCATAACATGGAGTAACTACTTCAACTCAGTAATTTGGAAAGCATAGATGATCCACCTTCCAATTTCCACAACCAAAAATCAAGATTAAATTTATCCAATATTTTACATTCCTTAATCAAAAATCAAGAAAAAATTAAACAAAATTGCAAAGAAATATCAAATGGAATGGTATAGAATTCAAAATAGCACACTTTATCACTAAATTCTCTATATAGGTCTTAAAAAAAAGGACTTACAAGATCAGGTAAATGTAAACCTAAAGCAACAAGTACACCTGATGCAGCCCTTTGCCAGTCAGCATTTAATTCCTAACAAGAAGTAAAGTTAAACACAGTAAGAGTTTTTCCTTTTTCCTGGAAACGGAAAGATAAGTAACTGGATTAAAAAATACTAATAATACAACTAGGTGACTATAATACGAAAATGGAACATGAAGACACAAACATGACTTTTGAGTTGTCAATCAATCGAGATATAAGCTTAATCATCATATTTGGTGCTAAACATAAACACATTAAGGGCTCATTTTTTAATGGACAGGATAGATATGTAATTATCCCTTCTCCATAGGACAACTAGTCTGATCCCTCCCCATGTGACCAATTATCTCTCATTCATTGGACAAGTAGAGTATTCTTACCGGAGTAACAATCCATCACAGGCCAGTATCACATTAACCAAAATGCATTATAAATGAGATAAAAGTATCCTTCTAATCCAACAAAGCAAACACAATCTTACCAGGATGAAAATCCATCATGGGTCAATGTCATATGAACCAAACACATGATAAATGAAATTAAAATATTCATCCCTCCTAATCCAACTCTCAAACATGCACAAAGGTAGTGTTCTTTTTTGAGTTTGTAAAACCCAGATTTAGAAAAACTCATTCTAGTTTGTGTTTTAAAAGTAGGTTTTTAAATCCTAAGCCTACACCCTATAAATAACCTATTAAACTTATCAATTAATTGTTATTATCATAATTTTCACTCCTCTCAATATCTATTTTACTCTCATTTTCTTTTACATTATATAGTTAAAGGCGGCCCTACTAAAAAACCCAAAAAGTTAAAATCCCCTAGATTTAAAAAATCATTAATTCTCAAAATTTAATTTTTAAAAGTCATGTATGTTTGTTTTGGGTTTTAAAAACCCGAATTTAGATTTTAAATTTAAAACCCGCTCTAGTTTGAGAATTTAAAATCTAATTTTTAAAGACGTAATACACCCCATAAAATAACCTATAAAACCTATTAACTAATACACAATATAACTATTATTCTAGTTTCTCCCCACCAACACCATTTACCCTTACACAATGATATAATTAAAACCTAGGTTATTCAAAAACCTAAAACAAACATAGACGTTAAAATCTCTTAGACTTCAAGAAACCCTGGATTTAAAAATCAAATTTAAAAATTCACTTAAAACTCAAGACAAACATACATAAATGGATAAAAATAATACAATGTTGTCTTAATTATGATATACATGTAGACCAAGTGGTAAGATGCAATTCTTCATAGACTTTTTTTTGTAATAAGAAACAAAGTATTTTACTAATGCGATGTAAAAAGTTACAAGTATTGGATAAGGCATCCAAAGAAGAAAAGTGATTGAGACCAATAACTAATAGTAGAACTACTTAGGAAAGTGATTGATTTTCATTGTCATGATTAATTAGTAAAGGGTGTACAAACCATAAAACATGTCTTATTGTATGAAACTTACAAGAATAAGCTGCGCCGACAAGAAACATGGCTTCTAAAAATAGAAGATGCTCTAATAAATTTGAATAATAATATTTTTAATGATGACAAATACTATTATACATTAACTACACCGTGCAAATCAAGTGAATTTTTAAATGATATTAGTTGTTTTCATGGAACAATATTAGTTTTGCACCAATTACACGGTCAATTAACCATTACAACCATGAAGGAGTCTTATTCTCGGTCAAAGAAGTTTACCGAGCAAAAACAACTAGTCAAGCATCAAACAAACATCACCTTTGTAACTCTATCAATAAGTTCATTTGAAGATAAAGAATTAATTAAAGTACGATCAGTCTACCACAATTTCAGGAAGATTAAGAGTTTAAAGCACAACAGAGTCTATTGACTTCAACTGAGAAAAAGGGGTGCAGCAAAAAGTTGTAGGTGCAAACTAAAGCTTAAGCTTGACAACATTACATTTGCAATATATTCTCTAACATGCTTTTGTGACTTGCGCCCTTTCTCTTTACTTGTTTGATAGACAAAAGTGCATGTACATGAACCAAATTGAATTGCACTTATATAGTTAAACTGTACCTTGGTTGAGATTATCTCGGAAGCAGCAATTTTGGCAAGCTTTGCCATATATTGAGGATCAACATCATCTTTATCTAACACACGAATTGCCACAGAAATAACTTGAAATAATCCAGCTATGTTCCCAAACCTCTGAAATTAAAATTGTACGATTCCCAATCACTGATACTGATATCTTGTAAGCACTAAATGATACAATCATGGTTAGAAGAAAATAGTACCCTTCGACCACCTTGAGACACAGTTGAACAGCAATTAAGAACCAGAAGTGGGTTCCTATACAGTTTTAAAAAATCATGAATCAGTTCAATCTCAAATAATAAAAGCCTAAAGGAACCAGATAATTAATTCACGATTCAAGAACTCGAGACCCATAAGTTGATTCCCGATAAACCCATGAGAAGTTATTCAGAATTTTCGTCAATAGAATGCTCAGAAACAAAATGGACAAGTAGAGCTAATTACACAGAAGATATGTCTTTGAGAGTAGCAGCGGAGGCTACCCTGACCATTAAAGAGTCATCTGCCAGCGAAGAGACAAGAACCTGCACTGCCTCTGAAAAAAATCGAGAAACAGCGAAAAATATTAAACTTAATCTAGAAACTTCAAGACCTTAGTAAGAATTTGATAATGCCTGTTATCGATTCGTATACCAGAAGCAGGGATGGAATTCCCGGAGCTCGATGAAGCCATTGAAGGGACGATGCGAAGAATACAGAGATCACCGAGAGAATAATATAGAAACACAAGACCAATAGATGTCCTGCTTGATAGGTTGATTACTTCCACCCCTCATAAGCTCGGTCTGTACACTCCCATTCCCACCCACCCCTGAAATTCCCAAAAAATTGCACTCCTCAAACCATGCCGTTTCTGTCTTACCTGGATCTGTGTCCGTGTCGGCTGGAAATGGACGACGCAAGCGTCGCTTCTGCCTGGAATCGAGTCGGCACCGGCGCCGGCGTCGCAATCGCCTGGAACACCGGCGTTAAATTCTGGAGTCGCGAAGGCGCCTGCTCTGCCACCGCCTGGAAATGCGTTAGAGCCCGCCTGTGTCGCTTCCGCCTAAATCCACCCTTTCGCTTCTTGGTTCGAATCCTGCTGGTTGCGAATTAGATTAATGCAGCTGGCCCCTCTTTTAATTCTGGCCCAACTCTTGTCGGCCCACCTGCCAATATTGCGGTTGACTCTGACCTCCATCATCTTGGGCCTATTTTATTAAACTCAGGCCCAGAAAAATTAATTCCAGCCCCTCCACAATGGTTAGTTATATTTGGGTTATAACTTTTAATTCCAAGTTATCACCATTGTACGTGATAGTTATAATTTTCTCTCTTCAATTTGAGTTATTGCAGAGTAACGCTACTTTTTCTGAAAAAAATGAAGAGAGTGGCCCACAACTTTAACTCCTCCATCACTTTTCCTTTTTCTTTAGTTATTTATTATATTTTTAAGAATGGTGTGGGTCCCTTCAAAATGAGTTATAACTTTTAGATGGATGTGGGAGTTAGTGGAGTTAAATTATTTATGTAAGAATGATGATGTGGCAGTGAGGTGGAGGAGAGAGGAGAGTTATAACCTTGCAACCAATGTGGTTGCTCTTATTTCCAGCACTTTCGGTCCCTCAGCCCAAACCCCTTTATTTCTCAACCCTGAACACTGCCCCTTTAATTGCCCGTACATCCAACCCAACCACTCCAAAACCCACGTACCTCCATGCTGCTGCCTCCTCCATTCCCCAGTCCAACCCTTCATCATCCTGTGCCAAATCATTTGTGAGTGTTGGCAAATTCCCTGGAAACCTTAGTGTCCAAAATACTTCAAATTTTCTCCTATTTGATGATTCTAAAATTAGGAAAATTGGAGCTGTGATTCGTGATGATAAAAAATTAAAAATTGAATTCACTCGAGACGATATTATCTCTATTTCTGATCCTTGGAAACTCGTCATCTTTGGGACATTTTCACATGCTATTCCTAGTGCTAAGGATATTAACCACTATTTATTTCGTTTGGGATTTAAGGGTGGTTTCAGGTGGAGTTGGGTTGATTTTTGTCACATTTGTATCAAGTTTAATTTTGAGGATGACTTCACTCTATGTGGATGCAACCTACATGGATGATTCAGGGTTGTCCCATGCGGGTTTTTAAGTGGACCCCGAATTTTGATCTTTCTCATGAGACACCTATTGCCCCTGTTTGGGTAAGATTTCCGGGCCTTCCAGTTCACTTGTTTCACAGGGACACTCTATTCCCTATTGTCAGTGCTTTTGGCAAGCCGTTGCAGGTTGATCGACAGAATACTGAGCATTCTCGTTTGTCCCGTGCTCGTATTTGTGTAGAGATGGATTTATTGTAGGATTCGATTACTGAGTTTGATATTGATATTTGTGGCGTTTCTTACACACAGCAGGTTGTGTATGAGAATCGCCCCAAATATTGTACGGGGTGTCGTCATGTTGGTCATGATCTGTTAGAGTGTTATATTACGGAGGATAAGCCTCGTCCTTCGAGACGGGGATCGTTCTCCTCCTTGTTCTGCTAGTCGAGGACCTCGGCAGCCGTCCTCGACTCGCCCTCCTTCCAGAGGCAAGGCTGTTGTCGATGATAGTGCTCCTTCTACTGTTGTGGAGTTTGAGTGGAAGAATGTGGGGGCGTCGGGCCTCTGGCATGCTTGCCAAGTCTTTTGTGGATCGCCCCCCTCAGACGAAGCATACTTATTACTCGCCCCTTCAGTCTGCTGATGTGGAGAATGGAGAGTTTGTTGCTCATGTGACTAATGAGCCGGCTGATTTTGTTAAGGGCTCTGATGATTCTTCTTCAGTAGAGACAACTAATTCTGATGATGATCTCGTTGATACCTCTTATGTGAGTTCTGATCCTGGGGAGTTACAGTGTGTTACCAGTCGTGCATAGAATGAGCTTTCAGTTGATACTTTTGATTCTCGTACTTTGGTCCCTATGGAGTGTGTTGGGGTTAGGGGTTGTGTTGCCTCCCAACCGGGCCAGATTGTTTTGATTACCTAGGTGGTAGAGTTTTCTACTGCCTCGCTTATTCCCGCTGGGTCAGAATTGGGAAAGAAGTCTCGGTTTTCCTCCTCTGTTCCTATGTCTGTTGGGCATTAGCTTGTTCGGGGTGCTTCTTCCCGAGGATCAGCTCAAGGTATTCCACTTCGGGGTTCTGCTCATGACAGAGGTCGTCGTCGGCTGGGTTCACAGCCGGTATCCCTTTCTTGATTTATGATGTGTAGTTTTTTATTCTACTTGTTTGACTTTCGCCCACCTTGAGTGGTGCACCTTGTTGTTCTTGATTCCTATGACGGTTGATGAAAATAGGCAAACACAACGTGTACCATCCGGCCGGATAGGCGGTCGCAACATGTCCCGACCTACCGATGGGTAGATGGAACGTGTACATTCCCATCGGATGGGCAAACACAGCGTGTACCATCCCACCGAGGTCAGACACAAATGCGTGCCACCCGTCATGCCAGATGGGGAGACATGTCGTGTGTCGTTCTGTCTGATGGGCAGACACAATGCGTGCTTTCATGCCGGATGGGGAGACACTGCGCATGCACAAGTCAAATGCAATCGATCGGGAAATGGTAGAAAACCTGAAATTTGAGAACTCTAATGCAAATTCTAACTGCATAAATGGATTTCACAATCGATTTCGCGGGCAGCGGGAAGGTTTTCGTGGCAAATGGGTATCATTTGATTTTTTCCCATTTAATTGACAATTGATATAGAAAGATTGAAAAACCTGAAATTCAGGATCTCAGATTCAAAATCTAACTGCATAAATGGATTACCCGATTAATTTTAAGGGAGTGGCATATTTTCATGGCAAAAGGGTGTCAATTGATTTTTTCCCATTTTTTTCGGTAATCGATCGAGAAAAAATAATAAAACTTGAAATTTGAGATCTCAAATGCAAAATCTAACTGTGTAAAGGGATTTCGTGATCGATTTTTAGTGGGGTGGCAATGTTTCGTGGCAAAACTCCAAGCGGTTTTATTTTTAAGTTTTTATCGATCGTGAAGAACGTTGCATTTCGGCACCTCCAATGCAAAACCTAACTGCAAAGATGGATTCTACAACTGATTTTGAGGGGGTTGTCAAGGTATTGTGGCATAGACCTAATGTTAAATTTAATGTTGGACTTAATGTTGGGTATAATGTTGGATGAAATGTCCCAACATCTTGTCCAATATTTCATTTGCACGCCCATGACATCACAAGCAACTTACCCACCAGGTCAACATGAAGCAGAGAAGTGATATGCACACAACTGCTACATGTCACATAAGAAAAAGTGCTAGTGACGGTCATCGGATGACGGTTGACGCACGACACGCACAAACACCGGTCAACGGATGACGGTTGTGGATATTGCAGAAATGATGGTAAACACTCAAAATGAGTATTGTGGAATGACGGTTGGTGCACGGCACACCTGAGCGCCGGCCAATGGATGACGGTTGTGGGCATTGCAGAAATGACGGTAAACACTCAAAATGAGAATTGTGAGATTACGATTGGTGTACAGTATGCCCAAGCGCCGACCATTGGTGATGGTTGGTGCACGGCACGCCTAATGACCGGCCAACAGATGACGATTGGTGCACGGCATGCTGAGCACCGACCATCGGGTGACGGTTGGTAAAAATAGGTGATTACAACGTGTACCATCCCGCCGGATGGGCGGTCGCAAGTCAGACAGAATGTGTACATTCCCATCGGATGGACAGACGCATCGTGTATCATCCCGCCGAAGTCAGACAGAAATGTGTGCTGGCCGTAATGCCCGATGGAGAGACACTGCGCATGCCCAAGTCAAACGCAATCGATTGGGAAAAGGTAGAAAACCTGAAATTTGAGAAATCTAATGCAAATTCTAACCGCAAAAATGGATTTCACGATCGATTTTGTGGGCAGTAGGAAGGTTTTCGTGGCAAATAGGTGTCATTTGATTTTTTCCCGTTTAATTGACAATTGATATAGAAAAGATCGAAAATCCTAAAATTCGGGATCTCAAATGCAAAATTTAACTGCATAAATAGATTCCCCGATCGATTTTAAGGGGAATGACATATTTTCGTGGCGAAAGGGTGTCATTTGATTTTTTTCCCATTTTTTCGGTAATCGATCGAGAAAAAATAATAAAACTTGAAATTCGAGATCTCAAATGCAAAATCTAACTGTTTAAAGGGATTTCACGATCCATTTTTAGTTGGGTGGCAATGTTTCATGGCAAAATTCCAAGTAGTTATATTTTTTAGTTTTTCTCACTTTTCCCGATTAATCGTCTATCGATCATGAAGAACGTTGCGTTACGACACCTCAAATGCAAAATCTAACTACAAAGATGGATTCTACAGCTGATTTTGAGGGGGTTTGCAAGGTTTTGTGGCATAGACCTATTGTTAAATTTAATGTTGAACTTAATGTTGGGCATAATGTTGGATGAAATATCCCAATATCGAGTCCAACATTTCATTTGCACGCCTAGGACATCACAATCAACTTACCCACCAGGTCAACATGAAGCAGACAAGTGATATGCACACAACTGCTACATGTCACATAAGAAGAAGAGCTAGTGACAGTCATTGGATGACAGTTGGCGCACGACACGCCCGAGCACCGGTCAATGGATGACGGTTGTGGGTATTGCGAAAATGATCATAAATGTTCAAAATGAGTATTGTGGGATGACGGTTGGCGTACGATACGCCCGAGCGCCGGCCAATAGATGATAGTTGTGCGCATTGCGGAAATGACGGTAAACACTCAAAATGAGCATTATGGGATGACGATTGGTGCACTGCATGCCCAATCACCGGCCAATAAATGACGGTTGGTGCATGGCACGCACAATCACCGGCCAACGGAAGATGGTTGGTGAACGACACGCCCGAGTGCCGGCAATTGAATGACGATCGGTGAAAATAGGCAAACACAACGTGTACCATACTGCCGGATGGGTGGTTACAACGTGTCCCGACCCACCGATGGGCAAACGGAACGTGTACATTCCCATCGGATAGGCATACGCAACATGCACCATCCCACCGAGGTCAGACACAAATGTGTGCCAACCGTCGTGCCGGATGGGGAGACACGGCATGTGCCGTTCCTTCGGATGGGTAGATACAATGAGTATCGTTATACCGGATGGGGAGACATTGCGCATGCCTAAGTCAAATGCAATCGATCAGGAAAAGGTAGAAAACCTGAAACTTGAGAACTCTAATGCAAATTCTAACTAAAGAAATGGATTTCATGATCGATTTCGTGGGCAGTGGGAAAGTTTTGTGGAAAATTGGTGTCATTTGATTTTTCCCGTTTAATTGATAATTGATCTAGAAAATATCGAAAAACTTGAAAATTGGTATCTCAGATGCAAAATCTAAATGCATAAATGGATTACCTGATCGATTTTGAGGGGAGTGGCATATTTTCGTGGTAAAAGGGTGTCAATTGATTTTTTCCCATTTTTTCGGTAATCGATCGAGAAAAGATAAAAAACTTGAAATTCGAGCTCTTAAATGCAAAATCTAACTGTGTAAAGGGATTTCGCGATCAATTTTTAGTGGGGTAGCAAGGTATCGTGGTAAACCTCTAAGCGGTTATATTTTTAAGTTTTTTTCCACTTTTCTCTATTAATCGATCGATCGAGAAGAACGTTGCATTTCAGCACGTCTAATGCAAAATCTAACTACAAAGATGGATTCTACAGCTGATTTTAAGTGTGTTGGCAATGTTTTGTGGCATAGACCTAATGTTAAATTTAATGTTGGGCTTAATGTTGGGCATAATGTTGGATGAAATGTCCAAACATCCAGTCCAACATTTCATTTGCATGCCCAGGACATCACAAGCACTTTACCCACCAGGTCAAAATGAAGCAGGCAAGTGATATGCACACAATTCCTACATGTCACATAAGAAAAGGAGCTAGTGACGGTCATCGGATGACGGTTGGCGCACAAAACGCCAAAAATCATGGTAAACGCTCAAAATGAGCATTGTGGGATGACGGTTGGCACACGGAACGCCCGAGCACTGGCCAATGGATGACGATTGTGGGCATTGCGGAATTTACGGTAAACACTCAAAATGAGCATTGTGGGATGATGGTTGGCGCACGGCACGCCCGAGCGTCGGTCAACGGGTGACAGTTGTGGACATTGCGGAAATGACGACAAACACTCAAAATAAGCATTGTGGGATGACGGTTGGTACACGGCATGCCCAAGCGTCGGCCATTGCATAACATAGCGTGTACCATCCCGCTGAAGTCAGACACAAATGCGTGCCAGTCGTTATGCCGAATGGGGAGACACGTCGTGTGCTGTTCCGTCGGATGGGCAGACACAACGTATGCAGTGATGCCGGATGGGGAGACACTGCGCATGCCCAAGTCAAATGCAATCGATCGGGAAAAGGTAGAAAACCTGAAATTTGAGAACTTTAATGCAAATTCTAACTACATAAATGGATTTCACGATCGATTTCATGGTTAGTGGGAAGATTTTCGTGGCAAATGGGTTTCATTTGATTTTTTCCTGTTTAATTGACAATTGATCTAGAAAAGATAAAAAAAACCTGAAATTCGGGATATCAGATGCAAAATGTATCTAGATAAATGTATTCGCCGATCGATTTTAAGGGGAGTGACATATTTCGTGGCAAAAGGGTGTCAATTGATTTTTCACATTTTTTCGGTAATCGATCGAGAAAAGATAAAAAAAACTTAAAATTCGAGATCTCAAATGCAAAATCTAACCGTGTAAAGGGATTTCACGATTGATTTTTAGTGGGGTGACAAGGTTTCGTGGTAAAACTCCAAGCGCTTATATTTTTAAGTTTTTTTTCACTTTTCTCGATTAATCGTCGATCGATCGTGAAAAACATTGCATTTCGGAACCTCCAATACAAAATCTAACTGCAAAGATGGATTATACAGTTGATTTTGAGGGCGTTCCCAAGGTTTTGTGGAATAGACCAAATGTAAATTTAATGTTGTACTTAATGTTGGGCATAATGTTGGATGAAATGTCCCAACATCGAGTCCAACATTTCATTTGCACGCCCAGGACATCACAAGCAACTTACCCACACGGCCAACATGAAGCAGATAAGTGATATGCTCACAATTGCTACATATCATATAAGAAGAAGAGCTAGTGACGGTCTTCGGATGACGGTTGGCGCACGACACGCCCGAACGCTGGTCAATGGATGGTGGTTGTGGGTATTGTGGAAATGATGCTAAACACTCAAAATGAGCATTGTGGGCTAACGGTTGGCGCACGGCACGCCCTTGCATCGGCCAATGGATGACCGTTGTGGGTAATGCTGAAATGACAGTAAACACTCAAAATAAGCATTGTGGGTTGACGATTGGCGCCAGCCATTGGATAACGGTTGGAGCACGGCACGCCCGATCACCAGCCAATGAATGACGGTTGGTGAACCGCACACCCGAGCGCCGGCCATCGGATGATGGTTGATGAAAATAGGCGAACACAACATGTACCATCCCACCGGATGGACGGTCGCAACATATCCTGACCCGTCGATGGATAAACGGAACGAGTAGATTTCCATTGGATGGGCAGACGCAACATGTACCATTCCGCTGAGATCAGACACAATTATGTGCCAGCCGTCATGCCGAATGGGGAGAAACGTGGTGTGCCATTTCATCGAATGGGCAGACACAATGCGTGCCGTCACGCTGGATGGGGAGACACTGCGCATGCCCAAGTCAAATGCAATCGATCGTGAAAAGGTAGAAAACTTGAAATTTGAGAACTCTAATGTAAATTCTAACTGCAGAAATGGATTTCAAGATCGATTTCGTGGGCAGTGAGAAGGTTTTCGTGGCAAATGGGTGTCATTTGATTTTTTTCCCGTTTAATTGACAATTAATCTAGAAAAGATCAAAAAACCTGAAATTCAGGATCTCAAATTCAAAATCTAACTGCATAAATGGATTCCTCAATCGATTTTAAGGGGAGTGGCATATTTTCGTGGCAAAATGGTGTTAATTGATTATTCATGTTTTTTTGGTAATCGATCGATAAAAGATTAAAAAAAACTTGAAATTTGAGATCTCAAATGCAAAATCTAACTGTGTAAAGGGATTTCTCGATCAATTTTTAGTGGGGTGGCAAGGTTTCGTGGTAAAACTCCAAGCGGTTATATTTTTAAGGTTTTTTCCCATTTTTCCTGATTATTCGTCGATCGATCGTGAAGAACGTTGCATTTTGGTACCTCCAATGCAAAATATAATTTCAAATATGGATTATACACCTGATTTTGAGGGGGTTGGCAAGGTTTTGTGGCATAAACCTAATGTTAAATTTAATGTTGGACTTAATGTTGGGCATAATGTTGGATGAAATATCCCAACATCGAGTCCAACATTTCATTTGCACGCCCAGGAAATCACAAGCAACTTACCCACCAGGTCAACAAGAAGCAGACAAGTGATATGCACACAACAGCTACATTTCACATAAGAAGAAGAGCTAGTGACGATCATCGAATGACGGTTGGCGCACGACACGTGATGATGGTAAATGCTCAAAATGAACATTGTGGGATGACGGTTGGCGCACGGCATGCCCGAGCACCGGCCAATGGATGACGATTGTGGGCATTGCAAAAATGACGGTAAACCTTCAAAATGAGCATTGTGGGATGACAGTTGGTGCACGACACGCCCAAACTCTAGCCATTGGATGACAGTTGATGCACAGCACGCCAGTTCACCGACCAACATATGACGATTTGTGCACGACACGCCTGAGCACCGACCATCGGATGACGATTGATAAACATAGGAGAACACAACGTGTACCATCCCGCTGGATGGACGGTCGCAATGTGTCTTGACCCGTTGATGGGCAGATGGAATGTGTACATTCCCATCAGATGGGCAGACACAGCGTGTACCATCCCACCAAGGTCACACATATACGTGTCAGCCGTCATGCTGGATGGTGAGACACGGCATGTGTTGTTTCATCAGATGGGTAGATATAACGTGTGCCGTCATTTTAAATGGAGAGACACTGCGCATGCCCGTGTCAAATGTAATCGATCGGGAAAAAGTAGGAAACATGAAATTTGAGAACTCTAATGCAAATTCTAACTGCAGAAATGGATTTCACGATCGATTTCGTGGGTAGTGGTAAGGTTTTCGTGGAAAATGGGTGTCATTTGATTTTTTCCCGTTTAATTGACAAATGATCTAGAAAATATTGAAAAACCTAAAATTCGGTATCTCAAATGCAAAATCTAACAGCATAAATGGATTCCCCGATCGATTTTAAGGGGAGTGGCATATTTTCATGGCAAAAGGGCGTCAATTGATTTTTTCTAGTTTTTTCGGTAATCGATCGAGAAAAGATAAAAAACTTGAAATTCGAGATCTCAAATGCAAAATCTAACTGTGTAAAGGGATTTCTCGAACGAATTTTAGTGGGGTGGCAAGGTTTCGTAGCAAAACTCGAAGCGGTTATATTTTTAATTTTTCTCTTACTTTTCCCGATTAATCATCGATCGACCGTGGAGAACGTTGCATTTTAGCATTTCCAATGCAAAATCTATTTTCAAAGGTGGATTATACAACTGATTTTGAGGGGGTTGGCAAGGTTTTATAGCATAGACCTAATATTAAATTTAATGTTGGACTTAATGTTGGGCATAATGTTGGATGAAGTGCCCCAACATCGAGTCCAACATTTCATTTGCACGCCCAGGACCTCACAAGTAACTTACCTACCAGGTCAACATGAAGTAGGCAAGTGATATGCACACAACTGCTACATGTCACATAAAAAGAAGAGCTGGTGACAGTCATCAGATGATGGTTGGTGTACAACACGCACGAGCGCCGTACAATGGATGACGGTTGTGGGTATTGCGGAAATGATGCTAAACGCTCCAAATGAGCATTGTTTGATGACGGTTGGCACACAGCACGCCCGAGCGTCAGCCAATGGAAGACGGTTGTGAGCATTGTGGAAATGACGGTAAACACTCAAAATGTGCATTGTGGGATGACGGTTGGCGCATGGCACACCCAAGCGCCAGCCATTGGATAGCTGTTGGTGCACGGCATACCCGATCACCGGCCAATGGATGACGGTTGGTGCACGGTACTCCCTAGCGCTGGCCATCGGATGACGGTTGATGAAAATAGGCGAACATAAAGTGTACCATCCCACCGGATGGGCGGTCGAAACATGTCCCGACCCGCCGATGGGCAGACAGAATGTGTACATTCCCATCGGATGGGCAGACGCAGCGTGTACCATCCCGCCGAGGTCAGACACAAATGCGTGCCAGCCGTCATGCCGGATGGGGAGACACATCGTGTTCCGTTCTGTCGAATGGGCGTACACAATACGTGCTGTTACTCTAGATGGGGAGACACTGCGCATGTCCAAGTCAAATGCAATCGATCGGGAAAAGGTAGAAAACCTAAAATTTGAGAACTCAATTGCAAATTCTAACTATAGAAATGGATTTCACAATCGATTTCGTGGGCAGTGGGAATGTTTTCTTGGCAAATGAGTGTCATTTGATTTTTTCCCATTTAATTGACAATTGATCTAGGAAAGATCAAAAAACCTGAAATTTGGGATTTCAAATGCAAAATCTAACTGCATAAATGGATTCCCCAATCAATTTTAAGGGGAGTGACATATTTTCGTGGCAAAATGGTGTTAATTGATTTTTTTTTTCGGTAATTGATCGAGAAAAGATAAAAAAACTTGAAAGTTGAGATCTCAAATACAAAATCTAACAGTGTAAAGTGATTTCGCGATCCATTTTTAGAGGGGTGGCAAGGTTTCATGGCAAGCGATTATATTTTTAAGTTTTTTCCCACTTTTCCCGATTAATCGTCGATCGATCATGAAGAACATTCCATTTCGGCACCTCCAATGCAAAATCTAATTTCAAAGATGGATTATGTAGCTGATTTTGAGGGGGTTGGCAAGGTTTTGTGGCATAGAACTAATGTTAAATTTAATGTTGGACTTAATGTTGGCATAATGTTGGATGAAATGTCCCAACATCGAGTCCAACATTTCATTTGCATGCCCAGGACATCACAAACAACTTACCCACCTGGTCAACATAAAACAGACAAATGATATGCACACAACTGCTACATGTCACATAAGAAGAAGAGGTAATGACGGTTGGCGCACGACACGTCAGAAATGATGGTAAACGTTCAAAATAAGCATTGTGGGATGACGGTTAACCCACGACACGCCCGAGCATCGGTCAATGGATGACGATTATGGCCATTGTGGAAATGATGGTAAACACTCAAAATGAGCATTGTGGGATGACGGTTGGAGCACGGCACGCCTGAGCGCCGACCAATGGATGACGGTTATGGCTATTGCGGAAATGACTATATACACTCAAAATGAGAATTGTGGGATGACGGTTGGTGCACAGCACGCCCAAACGCCGTCCATTGGATGATGGTTGGTGCACGGCACGCGCGATCACCGGCCAATGGATGACGGTTGGTGCACGGCACTCCCGAGCGCCGACCATCGAATGACGGTTGATGAAAATAGGGGAACACAATGTGTACCATCCCGCCAGATGGGCGGTCCCTATGTGTCCTGACCTGCCGATGGGTAGACGGAACGTGTACATTCCCATCAGATGGATAGATGCAGCGTGTACCATCCTGTCGAGGTCAGACACAAACGTGTGCCAACCGCCATGCTGGATGGGGAGATACTGCACATGCCCAAGTCAAATGCAATCGATCGGGAAAAGGTAGAAAACCTGAAATTTGAGAACTCTAATCCAAATTCTAAATACAGAAATGTATTTCACGATCGATTTCGTGGACAGTGGGAAGGTTTTCGTGGCAAATGTGTGTCATTTGATTTTTTCCCGTTTAATTGGCAATTGATCTAAAAAAGATCAAAAAACCTGAAATTCGGGATCTCATATGCAAAATTTAACTGCATAAATGGATTCCTCGATCGATTTTAAGGGGAGTGTAATATTTTCGTGGTAAAATAGTGTCAATTGGTTTTTTCCCATTTTTTTGGTAATCGATCTGTTGACATGGCGAACTAATGCAATGGACTTCGGCATAACCACCAAGGCTTGATAAACCGCGAGAGCTCGCCTAGACCCATGGGGATCCGGAGCTCGCCTACATGGGGCCAGCTCGCCCGAGGAGCTCGCTCCTACCCCCTCGAGGACCTCGCCGAGGTCCGTCATCACAAGGCACCCGAAGATCGTGTAAGATATTGGAGCTAGCCCAAGAGCCCACCTCCGAGCTCGCCTAGGAGCTCGCCCCGCAGTTTATTAGATCCCGATGGTTGCGCTATTTTTCCCTTCGTTCGGTTTATCCACAAGGGTGGTTTACGGCGAGGTTTTTAATGAGGCCCATCTGGTCTAAGGCATAGTAGTAGGACGAGGCATAACAAAGAAAAGCAGTGTGAGAGACCAAGGCGAGGGTAAGGAACCCTCGTCAACACCGGAAGCCATATAGGCTCGTAAGGTGCCGTGTCACACTCGTACACCTATAAATAAGACATCTCTTGTACAATTCAATAATAATTAATACAGTTCCTACACTTTACTTTCTCTCTCTAAGCTCTCACTCTCTCTCTCTACATTATATCCTTCAAGAACACAAATCATAAGATTATTGTTTGGTAGAATTGATCTGATATAAAGCCACATAAACAAACAACGGTTAACAGATTCTAGCAACAATTTGGCGCTAGAGGAAGGGCGTCACGAATCTGAAAAATAAAAATTTTCAAGAACAAAAGTTAGGGTTTGTTTGAAGATTTGAAGGTGTTCTTGATAAAACTCAAGAACACTTGAAGATACACATACATATTCATCCCTTCGAACAAAAAACCCGGATTTCTGGGCGAAAACCCAAATTCTCGAATTTACAAATTCTGCCTGGAAAAAGTTTTCAAACGCGCACATGTACACGAATAAACCGGATTTCAGATAATTCATCACATGCGAGGCTAGATGAAAATTTGCACAGCTCCACCTAAGTTGGACGACCATCACCCCGGCGACCTAAGCTGGACGACCATCACCCCGGCGACCTGCCCCCATCTCGGCGACCTTCCGCAAGTTACCCCCTCCAAAAACAAAAAATGGCTACCACTCTAGCCTCCAAAGGACAGACCTCCGCAGCCG
This sequence comes from Prunella vulgaris, assembly GCA_026898435.1. Taxonomy (NCBI): domain Eukaryota; kingdom Viridiplantae; phylum Streptophyta; class Magnoliopsida; order Lamiales; family Lamiaceae; genus Prunella; species Prunella vulgaris. The sequence continues at coordinate 16,098 of JAPKLY010001491.1, read as the reverse complement.
CCGGAAGGTGGGGGGACCCAAACCAGGCCGAGGCGGAAACCTCACGCCAGGTAGTGGAAACCTCGCACCCACCTCCCCAGAAGAGCACTGCAGCTCCGCGACCTCCGCGAGTTGTAGTGACCCAAGAAGACTTGAGCCCTGCCCTGAAGGACCTGGCCAACAACCCCGATGAGCTCCAGCGTACCATCGCAACTTTACAGAGGTTGCAGCAGAGGCAGAACGACAAGCTCGCCCTAGTACCTAGGCGAGCTCCAGCCGAGATCCGGGAGCAGGAGGGGCCCACTCAGGGTACCCAGACCCGTGGGGAGTACAACACTCTCCCCATTGAGCAGGAGGTGAGCTCAACCCAAGCCCGTCAACACCGAGAATGGGCCGGAAAAGCCAAGGTGGTGGAGGAGCCCGCCCCATACACCGGGCGAGCTTCGGCCTACACCGAGGCGTCTGGCACCCACCAATCAATATGGAGGGAGGTCCTCCAAGGCAGACTGGGGCCTAGATGAGGAGAAAATGAACGAACAGCCGCCCCGGTCACGTTCCACGGAGGAGACTCAGACCTACAGCCGCGCAGGTCCGCCCATGAACGATTGAGAAGGCCCGCCACCGATAGGTTGGGCCCTCATGGCGGACGCTAATTCCAGCCCGTCACTGAGAGGTCACCCCTGAGTGAGGTACCTCGGGGACGTGCGTCCACGAGGTGCACGACCTTCGAGCAACCTCCACCGGAGGTGACCTGTGATGACGAGCTAGCCGCGCTGAAAAAAGCCGTCAAAATGCTATAAGCCCAAGTAGCTGCCAAGTCTGGCGGACCTGACGACACCACTCTCCCCACATCCCCATTGGCACTTGCCATCCTCCGAGCACCGATCCAGAAGAAAATCCAATTCCCGGTGATGTCTGCATATGAGGGCGAGTCCGACCTGAAGGTCCACTTGGCCAAGTATGCAGACTTCATGATCTCGGTCGGTACCACCAACTCCACCTAGTGCCGGAATTTCCCGCTGACCTTAGGGGACCGAGCCCATCACTGGTTCTCGTCGCTCACCCCGGGGTCAGTCTGCTCATTTGGCCAACTCTCGCGGGAGTTCTTAGCCCACTTCTCTGGGTTCGGGTCCTATCTTACCCAAAAACACCGTCTCGCCAACATCCACCAAGGCGAGAACGAGACCGACCAGCAGTACCTGGAGAGGTTCGATAAAATACTGCTGGAGGGCGAGCCAGTGAGCGAGGATACCAAGGTCGTCGCGGTAATGGCCGGGCTCAGGAAGGGCACCGACCTTTGGAAGGAGATGCACCTCGCATGTCCGAACACTTACAATGAATTCCGCCACAAGGCGGGGGTGTTCGTGGCTATGCAGGAGGCACCGCTAAAAGAAGTTGGTGCCCCAGAGGAGAAGAAGCCCTACGGGAAGAAGTCCGGGGGTGCATACAAAGCCCCTCAGAACTTAAAAGCCTTCGGTGAGGGAGACGAGCTCAAGGAGAAGCTCAACCAGGTCCTCACCGTCTCCGTCGACCACGTCTTTACTGCTGTTAAAGACAAGGCCCTGCTGGAGGAGCTGAGGCGGATCCGTCAGGACCGCACGAAGCTCAACCCCAACAAATACTGTGCCTATCACCAGGCAATCGGCCACTTCACCAGCGAGTGCAGAGACCTCCTCAAACAACTCTAGAAATTCTACGAGGATGGGAAGCTGGCCGAATTTGTGAAGAAGGCCCCAGCTAAGAGGCCGAGGTTTGAAAGGAGGGTGGCCTCCGACGATGAAGAGGAGGAGGACGCGGGCCAGCGTGGACCTCAAAATAGGAGGAGGGCACCTCCCCAACCTCAACAAAACTTGGAGCCCACCCAGAGAGCTCTTGGTTCTCGAGGGGAAGATCAGAGCTGCCGAACGTCTCCAAGACGGGGGATCCTCCATGTCCAAGAGAAAGACAAAGGCCGAGATCGGGGCCATAAACCAGGTCAAGGAGGGCAGCTCTAGCTCCCGGACCGTCGCGTAGCTCACTGATGAGCTGACATTCTCCTCGGTGGACCTGGAGGGGGTACTGACACCCCACAACGACTCGTTGGTGATAACCGCCAACATCATGAACGTCCGAGTCCACAGGCTACTTGTGGACACCGGCGCATTCACCAACATTCTCTTCAAATCCACCTTGGATGCCTTAGGTGATTTTGAGTCGTATATGGAACCTAGCAATGCTAGAATAGTGGGGTTCGGAGAGGCTGTAACAGTCCCCCTAGGTAGCATTAGGTTGAGCGTCCAACTTGTATCGGTCGAGGACCTGGAGCGTAGGCTGACTAGGCTCATAGATTTCCTAGTTGTCGACCAGCAGTCCTCCTACAACGGGTTCCTTGGCCACCCGTTTATTAATGAATTCAAAGTGGCGTGTTCGACCTACTACTACTGTTTAAAGTTTCCAACTCCAAAAGGTGTCGGAACTGTAAAGGGTGACCAGAAAATGGCCCGAAAATGTTTACTCCAAATCAAAGACGGCCGGGTTAAAAAGTCTGTTACGCAGGTCCACATTCTTGAAGAGGGTGTACAGATCCTAGCAGACGAGCCAAACATCCTAGACATCATCTCGGTCGAAACCGAGATAATGAAGGTAGGAGATTTGTCGGAAATCAACCGAGGCACAGGACCTGTGCAAGATACACAACCGGCACCGATGGAGGGATTGGAGGAGACCCAAGCGTTGGAACCTGCGCAAGTGTCGGGACCCGCGCTGGAACAACAACCTACTCCCATGGAGGTGGTTGATGAAGCCCAAGATGGGGGACCTGCGAGAGGTCAAGAACCAACACCAATGGACGCTGACCTAACTCCCCAGGTCACTGTACCATCCCAAGTTGACAGACCACCGGAGGTATTGACAGTTGATGAACCCACCCGAGCTGAAAGCCAACCCGATGACCTCGAACCGAGCATAGGTCACGAACCTGCGCAGATGTCACAAGAGGAGTGGGACGAGTTCACCGGCGACCCCAGGTGGAAAAGTCAAAAGAGAAAAGCCACCCCCATGGAAGAACTAACGGCACTCCCGGTAGACCCGAAAAGGGACTTGGAACTTTTCATCGGTTCCGAGTTACCTGAACCGTACCGATCGAGGATGGAGCTATTCTTGATGTCCAACCTGGACGTGTTTGCCTGGTCCCATGAGGATATGACAGGAATCCCGCTGGAGCATGCTTGTCACAGACTTAATATAAACCCGACGAAGAGACCCGTACGTCAAAAGCGAAGAAAATACAGACCAGATAAATACGCAGCTCTAACTGTAGAGGTGGAGAAGTTGTTAGACAACAAACTCATAAAAGAAGCTTTGTGTCCGCAGTGGGTCGCGAACCCCGTCCTAGTGAAGAAATACAACGGTACGTGGAGGCTCTGCATCGACTTCACGGACCTAAACAAAGTGTGCCCAAAGGACAACTTCCCACTACCTCACATCGATCAGTTAGTCGATAGCACCGCAGGCCATGAGATGATGACATTCATGGACGCTTTTGCGGGCTATCACCAGATAGCTTTGCACCCAGACGACCAGGAACATACGACGTTCTACACCAACAAGAACATGTATTGCTGGGAAAGGATGCCGTTTGGACTCATCAACGCCGGGGCTACCTACCAAAGGTTGGTAAATAAAATGTTCGACCAACATATTGGCGAATCCATGGAGGTGTACGTGGATGACATAGTTGTCAAGAGTTTGAGGAAGGAGGACCACCTCGACCACCTCAAACAGACCTTCGACATACTGTGCCACTACAACATGAAGTTAAACCCCAAGAAGACCAGCTTCGGCGTGCACTCAGGAAAGTTCCTGGGGCATCTAGTTAGCCAACGCGGAATTGAGGTCAACCAAACGCAGGTCCAATGCATAATCGAGATGGGCGTGCCCGATTCCGTGTAAAAAGTTCAAAGGTTGACTGGGTGCATGGCAGCTCTGAACAGGTTCATCTCCAGGTCTGGCGACCGAAATTGCCCATTCTTTGAAGCGATCAAAGCAAACACGCGAAGGTACAAGGAGACGGCCAAAGCCGACAAGCTCCACCTCAACAAACACTTCGTGTGGACAGGTGAATGCCAATGAGCCTTCGAAGACATTAAGGCATACCTGGCAGATACGCAGATCCTGTCAAAGCCGGTGCCTAGAGAGAAATTATACCTCTACCTAGCCGCGTCGGAGGTGGCCATCAGCTCCGTCCTGGTCCGAGAAGAGGCGAAAACACACCTACCAGTGTACTATGTAAGCCAAGTCTTACACGAAGTTGAGTTGCGATACACCCCAACAGAGAAGCTGGCTTATGCACTGGTGATGAGTGTTAGAAAATTGAGGCCTTACTTCTTTGACCATCCAGTGGAGGTATTGACAACATTCCCACTAAGGCAAATATTACAATGCCCGGACACCGCCGGACGCCTGCTGAAATGGTCACTGGAGATTAGCCAATACGGTATAACCTACTCACCCCAAACAGTGATCAAGGGACAAGCGCTCGCCGACTTTATCGTCGAGCTAACTTTCCCACAAGATCCGACGAGGGGGCGTATAGCTCCGTGGCATCTCTATGTGGACGGGTCGTCGACCAGTGTAGCAGCAGGCACCGGCATGGTCTTGATCAGTCCGGACAGACAAGTCTTCACCTCTTCGATTCGGTTCGACTTTCGAGCAACCAATAACGAAGCGGAGTATGAAGCATTGATAGTTGGACTTAGGCTATCATTAGCTGTGGGGGCAACCAATCTTCAAGTTTTTGGAGATTCCCAGCTAATAATATCCCAAGTCCGGGGGGAGTATGAGGCGAAGGACCAGCATATGATGACCTACCAAAAGATAGCCGCGCACCTGATCTCGATGTTCACACAGGTCTACATCAACCAAATACCGCGGCTAGAAAATACACAAGCAGACACCTTGGCCCGGCTAGCTACCAGCAATGGCGAAGCCGAATTCACGAAGGTTGTGATCACCACACTAAAAACCCCTCGACGTTCGATTACAAAGTAAACCAAACCTCGAGTGGGGGGTAGAAGGATAGTGAAGATGGTGAAGATTGGTGCACTCTAATCCAAAAATATTTGACAGACGGAACAACCCCCGTGGACACCCGGGAAGCTAGCCGGCTAATAAAGCAAGCTGCTAGATATACACTGCTGGATGACCAACTCTACAAATGTGGATTCTCTCTACCCCTACTCAAGTGCCTAACTAAGAAGCAGGGGTCCGAAGTGTTAGAAGAAATTCACGAAGGGATTTGTGGGAGTCACGCTAGGGGGGCAAGCATTGGCATACAAGACGATCAGGCAGGGCTACTATTGGCCCACTCTTCGCAAATATGCCATCAGCTTCGCGTGAAGGTACCGAAAGTGTCAACTTTTCGCACCTAACATCCACTCCCAGCCAACCAACTGAAGTCGGTTTTCAATCCATGACCTTTCGTGAAATGGGGTATCGACTTGATCGGCCCATTTCCACCTGGTAGAGGCAGTGTAAAGTTCGCTGTTGTAGCAGTAGACTACTACACTAAGTGCGCTGAGGCCGAAGCTCTCACAACAATAACCCAAGAAAGGATGATTGGCTTCATATGGAAGAACCTGATATGCAGGTTCGGACTTCCGCAGTCGATCATCACAGATAACGAATGTAGTTCGACGGTCAAAAGTTGAGAGACTTCTGTAGTTCATGGAACATCAAGAAACACTACTCAACTCCATACCATCCCCAGTCGAACGGCCAGGTCGAGGCAGTGAACAAAATCTTGAAACACATATTGAAGCTCCGCCTCTAGGAAAAGAAAGGGAGCTGGGCAGACGAACTCCCGGAGGTCCTATGGTCTTACAGAACTTCCTACCGGGCCAGCACCGGAGAGACCCCGTTTGCCCTAGCCTTTGGAACTGAGGCGGTGGTACCCGTCGAATTCCAAAACAAGACTTGGAAGGTGGAAGGATATGATGAAGAAAAGAATGACGAAGTCCTGGCAGTAGAGAAGGATCTGATCGAAGAGACCAGAGCTTTGTCAGAAATGAAGAACACCACCTACAAGCGTAGAGCAGAAAAATATTACAACTCTTAGCTCCCGATCGAAAATTCAAGGTCGGAGACCTGATGTTGAAAAAGAAGTTGATGGCCCCACTAGGTGTATTCGGTTCAAACTGGGAAGGTCCGTTCCGGGTCACCGCAGCCTGGCCAAACGACACTTATGACCTCGAAGAAGCAGAAGGCAACGCCTCGTCATACACCTGGAGTGCGGCCCACCTGAAAAAGTTCTACCAATAGACTAGAATTCTGTAATAGACTAATCGAAGGTTCGCATCAAAAATGTTGATAGCAACCAGTGTAAATTACGTCGTTATAAAAAGTTAGAGAATTTGTGAAATCAGAAAAATTTGCCAAGTGTCCGGACCTGCGTAGCTCGCCCCCTGTGCGACCTACCTCAGGTCGCCCACTGCCCAGAAGAGCTCACCAACCGCAGCTCGCCCGAGCACTCAAAAATCTGTGATGCGCAAGGACCAAGGTCCCAAACGTTGTAATTAAATAGCTCGAGGCAAAGGCCAAAGTGCCCAAGGTCGCGAAGGTACCCTTCTTAAAGGGTTGCTAGTCACCTACTGCCACAAGTTAGAAAAATTCGCGAAAAAGATGAAAAACGTCTAAGGCAAGGTTCATGAAACCCAACGGCCCAACGTGAATCAATTGAAGTGCAGGTCGCTGCCCTAAGTGGTCTAAGACGAGCAATTCGCGGCCCTAAGTGGTGTAAGACGAAGAATACGCACTCTCAAAATAGAGGTACAATTCTTAGTCGTAAGTGACGTAAAACGAACGATTCTCTTCTCAAAGTAGAATAAGACGAACAATTAAGTACCCATAAAATAAATAAAAATGAGCTATTTTGAAAATTATAACGTAAAAGCGCAAAAATGAAGTGCGAAGAGTTGGACAAAAAATGCTCGGTTTCTATTCAAAAGACACTTAGGAAATTTTCAAGGCAAAAATACTTGAAAATTCCTAAGTGTTCGAAGTGGTGCTGGCCACAACGGCCGACTAGCTGGCCATCTTTGAACTACAAAAGTATGCTCCTTCTGGGTGAGCTATACAAAGCCTGACGAGCTCTAGCTACTTAACAAAATCAAAAGCCTATAAAAATAGAGCTCTTTCTAGGCGAGCTATGGAGCCTGGTGACCTATAACAACTTAGAAAATGAAAACTAATCTAAGAAAGCAAGAAAAAGCTCAAGCGTCCGGAGCAGCGGGAGGGGCTTCAGAAGGAACCTCGCTGGAGGGGTTGGCGACCTGGGCGGCTGGGAGAGCGAGCTCGGCATCCGAGGTGATGTTTCCAGTAAGCCCACTAGTGTCGAGCTCGCTGATGTTGATCATCGTATCCCCGAGAGCCTCCTGCATTTGCTCCATTGTGGGCGGGGTTCGAAGCTCGCCCTCAGCACCCTCGGCGGCCTCCTCGACAGCATCCTCGGCGGTCAGGACCTCGTGCGTCTGGATGATGTTAAATTTTTTACGAGCAGCATCGAGGTTGATTCCATAGCCGGCGAGGTCCCCTATGTTTAGCTCAGTACCGGGGGGAATCTTAGCCTTGGCCAGGCAATCGTCGAACTCAGTCACCAAGGCCTCCCATTCACTCTCATTATTTATCCGCGCCCATTGGAAGGAGCGGATAACCTCGGCGAAGCAAAGGACATAGCCCTTGTCAGTGGCGACCACCTCGGTGAGCTTAAACGCCTCAGGAGTGACGGTGGCATCTGCTCGGCCCCTGAGCTCGGCGACCTCCAAGGCCTTGGCGGCGACCTCCTCACGAAGTTTCGTGCACTCCTCCATATTCCTCCGGTTTTGCTCCCAAAGGATCTTCACTTCATCCTGGGTCCGAGCGAGCTGCTCATCTTTGGAGGCGAGCTGTTGACGAGCTTGCTCGAGTTCGGCCTGCTGTCGGCAGAAGTCAGCCTGGAGCTTCTCCATCTTTTTTACAGCGAGCTGCTCCGCCTCCAGCGAAGCCTTCGTCTTAGCCTCCATCCTAGCGAGCTCGTTGACGACCTTCTTCCGCTCGTCACCCACCTTGTTGAGCAATTTCTTCTTATCATGGCGAGCTTTATCTGCGGTGGTAACTTCATCAGTGACGAGCTGGGCCGCCGCCATAGCCGCGCAAGCATAGTGCATCGCCAGCCTCACCTTGTCGGTGGGTTTCTGCCTCTCAATCATGGCGAGCTCGGAGGCGGAAAGGTATTTGGGGGCCTCAGTGAAGATCTGGCGAGCTGCCCCCTCCGGAAGGTCCCTCGGCGAGGTCAAAGCTTTACACCTCTCGGCGGTGTGGAGGGACTCGGGCCTTTGCGGGAGCTCGGCAGGAACGTATCTACAAATATCAAAAAAGTTAGCAAAAATCATAGAAAGCTATAATGAAAGCTTCCAACTTCAAAAAGAAGCTAGCCCTCTTACCCGAACCTATTGGGGTTGTGCCCGAGGAGGGTGTAATCCCGAATAGGGACCCCTTAGGGAGACGGCGGGGGTGCGCTCTGAGGAGTTAGAGGCGCATGTGTAGAATGGGGCACAAGAGCTCACCCTGACCCTCCGTGAGTCAACCCGGAGCCCCCTCGGTCACTGTGCTCAACGGAGCCACCCTCAGCCCGAGCCCGCTTGTTGGAGCGAGCTTCATCCTCGCTCACTCGGGAGCCATCCCCCCGATGGAGAGTCCACTTGGTCTGATGAGGCGGGGGCTGAGAACCCCGCTCGGGACCGGAACCTCGTCCCACCCCCTTTTTAGTGGTGTCAACCTTCTCTTTAGTAGGGGGAGGTGCCGAGTGCCGAGGTCTTCTGCGAGCCTGACCCCCCGGCCTTGTCTGCGGCCTTGGCGACCTCCAGCTTCTTGGTCGCATCCAGCACAGCCCCGGATGGAATACCTTCCCTGCCCGGGCGAGGATTGCCCATTTTTAGTTGGCGGGCTAGGAAGTGATAAGCCTCAGGGACGTCGATAAGAGGGAGCTCGGTAGCAGGACCTGCACCTACAAAATGAAGGTAAGAGATCAGTGATCCGGTGAGCTCCTCTTACAAGAATGCGAGCTATTCAGACTTGAAAATTTTGAGGTTTAAAACCTTGAGTAGCGAGGTGATGGGGCGAGGTGATGAGACCGGCGAGCCTACGGCAATGACGTTGGCACAGGTGCTTGATCTCGTGATTTTTCTTCTCTCGCAAGCAATAAACAGCCCGTACGAATTCAAAGCCGACTGAGATCTCGGACTTCCCGCGGCTCGACTTATGGCGCTTCAGACCTGCAAAAAAGGTAGATTAGATTAGTAAATCTAATCCAACGCACGCACACCGAAGTACACCACCTACAGCTCGCCTCCCCATATTCCTCGGGAGTAAGGATACGCCATCCGCATCCATTGGAAGCTTGCCAGTCCCCTCCAATGAAGAAGAACTATTCTTTCCAGTCCCAGACCTTATTGGGGAGGTCGCCCAAGAACTTGTCCCCCGGGCGAGCTTGAAGAGAATAGTATCATTTCCCTTCCCTCACTTGTCGGATCACGTTGAAGAGCTCGCTGATCTCCGCCTTGCTCAGCCGATTCTCATAACCCTCAAGGCAAAAGACGGTCAACGCCGCCAGCAGGCTGCTCCATGCATTAGGAGTTAGTTGCGTTATGGTGAGGTTCGTGTCCGTAAGGAATTGCCCGATGATGGGGTGCAGGGGCAGGGTGAGCCAGGCCTTCAAGGTGTGGTAGTTGATGGCTGTGAGTCCAGCAGGAGGGAGGTCGGCACGCTCTTTATCCCCGGGAGCATACATGAAAATGTCCAGAGGGATGCAGAACTTCTTTCGAATCTCCGGCAAGGCGTACTCGCTGATAATACTCTCCACCCCGGTCTCCTTAAGGTCGGACTTGCCAGCGGCCTTGCAAAAAGTTCACCGGGGCAGAGGGAAGCTCACCTCATGGGTTGCCACATACTCACTCCATCCGAAGTCATGGACGATGTCGGCGGGGACTTGATGCTCAAGGAGTCTAGGGAATGGAAAACCGATGAACTGGAGGTACTCATAAGTAACCTCTGTCCCCAGGTCGCCAATGTCCTCCTCGTCAACCTCGCGAGCCAGCTCGCTGGCATGGTCACCGGCCTTGGCGACCTCTTCGTGAGCCTCGGCCTCGGCAACCTCTTCCTCATCAGGGGCAATGGCTCCCCCAGAAGCTCGCTCGGAGTAATCCCAAAGCTCACGGAGCGGAGATTGCTCACCAGAGTTGGTGGCTCGCTCACTGGAGTCAGAGCGAACCTCGCCCATGAGATCGCGGCTACTTGGGCGAGCTACAGAGCTCGCCCTGGAGCCCGACGAGATTATCACAGGGGTCATTTGGGGAATGGGGCGATCGTCAGTCATAGGTGCCTTCCCCAAGTTACGGTTCAAAGCGGTACGGCTCGAAGAGTTCTCAGACATGGTGAATTGGTTGTCGGGAGTGTTCGGTTCTTAGGTCCAAAAGTCCAGAAATGTCCAAAATCTCCGGAGAACTCGAAAGAATCAGAGAAAAAAAGGAAAAAAAGGAAGAAAAACGAGTAATCTACCTTGAGGAACGCCCAAAGAATCACCGGAAGCAAAGGAACCGTTCGCCGGAAAATTACTCGGAAGCTGAGGATGCGAAAGTGAGGAATGAGGGAGGTTCTTCCTATTTATAGACACGGGGCGCGAGCTTGAGTTTCTCAAAACACCAGGGACCGATTTGCAAAAATTTGAAAGATAAACCATTATTATGGGCAGGAACCGAGGCCTCAAAAGGCGTGCACGATGCCTGGGATTCCGCACCACATCGGCCGAGACAACCGCCATGGCGGAGCTCGCATGATAGCTCGGCACTCGCCCGAGAGTAGTTCGCCAGGGCCCAAGTTCTCCAGCTCGCCCGCACATTGGATGAAGTCATGATGCGCGCGAGCTGAGGGGCAAATGTTGGCATGGCGAACTAATGCAATGGACTTCGGCATAACCACCAAGGCTTGATAAACCGCGAGAGCTCGCCTAGACCTACGAGGATTCGGAGCTCGCCTACATGGGGGCAGCTCGCCCGAGGAGCTCACTCCTACCCCCTCGAGGACCTCGCCGAGGTCCGTCATCACAAGGCACCCGAAGATCAGGTAAGATATTGGAGCTCGCCCAAGAGCCCACCTCCAAGCTCGCCCCGTAGTCTATTAGATCCCGATGGTTGCGCTCTTTTTCCCTCCGTCCGGTTTATCCATAAGGGTGGTTTACGGTGAGGTTTTTAATGAGGCCCCGTAGTCTATTAGACCTAATGTTAAATTAAAGTTGGACTTAATGTTGGGCATATTGTTAGATGAAATGTCCCAACATCGAGTCCAACATTTCATTTGCACGCCCAGGACATCACAAACAACTTACCCACCAGGTCAATAAGAAGCAGGCAAGTGATATGCATAAAACTTCTACATGACACATAAGAAGAAGAGCTAGTCACGATTATCGGATGTCGGTTGATGCAAGACACGTCAAATATTATGGTAAACGCTCAAAATGAGCATTGTGGGATGACGGTTGACGCACAACACACTCAAACACCGACCAATGGATGATGTTAGGATATCGGTGTTAGATGTTTTGATGATATAATAAACCAATCAGCTTGTAATAGGACCAGCTGAACATGTTAGTCAGCTGATGAGTAGTTAGGATTAGATAGGTTCGAGTGAGGGGGAATCTACCTTGCTGCCTAGAAGATCCGAAGCTATCATAGAAGAGAAGACCAGCTGAGACCTTGTGGACATAGCCGTTTTCAGAGGACAGAAGTTTTAAGCAGCTGACACTGGAGTATCGAGAGCAGATCATCAGAGAAGTTAACATCAGCTGATAGCTGAAGAGCAGATCAGCTGATATCAGAAGATTAGCTGATCAGCTGAGAGCACGTCGCAGACAAGACAAGGACCATGGATAAAAGACGTATTCAGACAAAGTCAAGAAGACCAGCTGAGGTGCACACCAGCAGACTTGCACATCAGCTGAGGTCCAAGTATCAGCAGACTGGTACACCAGCTGAGGAGACAGATCAGCTGAGGTCTTGTGCTCAGCCCAGATTCTTCAGAATCAGTTTTAAGGGTTGACTTGCGACATAAAAAGAAGATTCCCAGAATAGAAAATCAATCAATCAAGGGGACAAACTTGATTGATTGTAGATCGCGAAGATTGACGGGAATCAAGAAGGAAATTCAATCAATTACAATGATTGATTGAATACGAGATTATAGGATCTTAGATTTCTAGTCCATCCCAACGGCTAGTTATGTGACCCTATAAATTAGAGTAATAGTGATAATTTCAGTATCGGATTTACACGCATATTAAGCTAGCCGAAACTCTGTCAGATTTATCACTTGAACTAAAAAACACCATTCATACTTATTATTTGTAAAAGCTTTGTAGAAGCTGTGAGAAGTCAATTGCATTTGTAGCATTGACAAGTTGTAAGAGAGTAGTACTCTCGAATTGTGTAAATGAGTATGTAAGTGAGTTAGTGGAGAGCCCCTCAAGTCCAAGTTGGATTGAGGAAAGTGGATGTAGGACAGTTGGTCCGAACCACTATAAATCCCCTGTGTCTCGTCTTATTTATTTATGCTCTTATTTGTGCACATCACCTAAAAGCTGATTTTCATTAAAAATGTTTCCGCACTATTCACAGCGCACTACTTTCAAATTCAGACTAACTCAAGTAGTCTGCTGGTTTTCTGAATAAGCCGAATAATTTGAAAAGGTTTTTAAATCCTTACAAGTCTATTCAACCCCCCCTTCTAGACTTGTTCAAAGGTATTCTTACCTAAAACTTGCCTTTGGGACCAACAAGTGGTATCAGAGCTGTGTATCCAAAAGACCACAGCCTGAGAAAGCTTTTGGTGGTCACCTGGACAGATCCCTGAAAATCTGTTTTTAGAAAATTTTGTGTGCTTTTTATCTAATCACTTGCAGATATGTCTTCCTACAAAAAGAGTGGATCCAAGACAAGGAAGATGCCTGAATTCTCCATAGAGGATTATGATTACTGGAAATTCAGAATGGAGAATCATCTTGGAGCCATTCATGATCGGATGTTAGATGTTCTGGAGGAAGGGCCAATCAAGTTCTTTTGGGAAGGAGTAAGTGATGGCAAGACTCTAGAAGCGGAAATCATTGAAAGAAGGAAGACAGAGAAGAAGAAGAGTGAACTAAACGATGCTGAAAGGAAACTCTTCAACCTCGATCAAGTGGCCAGAACAGAAATCATTGAGACACTCTCCAAAAAATATATAGAGAAAATCAAGACGTGCAAAACCGCTAAGGAGATGTGGGAGAAACTCTCCTTGATGTGTGAAGGGACAGATCAAATCAAAGAGAACAAGCTTCAAGCTGTTCTACATACCTTTGACACATTTAAAATGAAAGCTGATGAAAACATTGATCAGCTAGATATGGGACTGACAAACATACTGAATAAGGCAAGCTCCTTAGGAAAGGATTACTCGGAGAAAGAGATTAATAACAAAATTTTGAGATCTCTTACTCCAAGATGGAGAGTGAAGGTGACAGTAATCAAAGAGACAAAGAATCTATCTGAGATGAGTCATCATACACTGCTATCTCATCTGAAAGCACATGTGTTCGATATCCAAGAAGAAGACCAAGAAGATGAGACTCCAACATCATCAGCCACAAAGAATGTTGCGTTCTCTGCTGCAGCTGATAGTCAAGAAGAGTCCTCTACTCCAGAGGACATGAGCTTAAATGAGCAACTTTCTTTATTGACCAAGAAGTTTGACAAGATGTCAAACAAGTTCCAGAAGTATAAATCTCATTGGAAGAAGAATAAGAGTGATTCTTCCAGAAGATACCAGAAGTCATCTGATGCCAGAAGACCATCAGATGAACAAGAGACCAGATACAAGTCTCCAGAGAGAAGGAGGGAACCAAGTCCCAGAAGAGGAGGAGATGGTGTTTGCTTCACTTGCAACAAGCCAGGACATCTTAGTTATGATTGTCCTCAGCTTACCCCAAGGGAGAGAGAAGAGAAGAGGATCAAGAGAGATCGCAGGTTCGCTGATAAGAGAGCTCTGCTGGCAGAGGAGGAGAAGCAGGATATCAGCTCATCCTCATCCTCATCTGATTTTGAATCAGAGGATGATATCTGCCTCATGGCTAAGGTAGAAGAGGTAAATTCTCCTACCCCTCCTGTTAGCTCATCTTGCTCCTCTACCTATTCTATGGAGTCAGATATACACAAGTTGTTATCTGATCTCCAATCCTCCTTAAAAGTCTGTTCTAAGCTGGAAGAGGAGAACTCAAGTCTGAAAGCTGAAGTTTTAAGCTTGAAACAAGATCTGGAAAATGCTAGACTACCAGTGATATCCTATGACTCACAAGCTAACAAGTCTGCTGACTTAATAGCAAAATGTGAGGAACAGGAGAAGCTGATAGAAAAGCTACTTTCTGAGAACACTGTCTTAAGTGAAGAACATAATCTGCTGACAGCTAAGTTCGATGAACTCTTCAAGCAGAATGAACTGATAATAAAAAATTCACAGCAGCTTCAGTTGAAAGTGGATCAGCTGACTAAGGCAAAGAATGCCGTGTCTGAAATAGCTGAGTCCTCACAAACTGTGAATGATAAAAGGGGTCTTGGTTATCCCAAACCCAAACCACAAAAGAAGAAGAAAGGTGACATTGGATTAATTAGGGATCCTCGAAAGGGTAAAGGGCCAGCTAAGCCTGCATCTGGATCAGAAGGGCAAAAGAGCAGAGGGACAGAAAAGGTCCCAGCTGGACAGAAGAGCTCCAAAGCTCAGAAGTCTGCTGGTGATCAAAAGGTTTCAGCAGAGCAGAAGAGTACTAAAACTCAGAAGCCTGCTGACAACCAACATAAGTCCAAAGCTCAGAAGCCTCGAGATCAGAAGAGGAATCCAAGTCATAGCTCAGCTAAGACAAGGAAACCTCAGCAGAATCAGCAGAGGAATGATAAGCCTGGGTCATCTCAGCAGAGTAAACCCAAGCGAAACAGACCTCAGCCCTGGGTTACTTTTAATGTAACCAAAGTAGGCAAGCCTTCACCGGCTAAAGTTTATGAGTCATTCGGAGGCTCAAGCCAAAATTATCGTTTTGAGCAGCCCGCCTACAAACCTGCTGTTATCACTCATCGCCCCAGAAAAGATCCATTGAGGGAGATGATTTTTGTGGATAAGTATGGTAGAAGGTTGAGATCTCCTAAACCTCATAAGGATGATCTCTACCTATGGATCCAGAAAGTCGAAACTAACCAATCAGGACCCAAAGATAGGGTACCTAAAGCCTGAGTTTTAATTTCAGGTAAACTCTAGCCCTATAGAAAGAGGAGAAGCCAAGGGCCATGTCTGGTACATTGATAGCGGTTGCTCGAAGCACATGACCTTTGAGAAACATCTTCTCCAGAACTTTGTAACGCTGGATGGGCCTAGAGTTGTGTTCGGTGACAACAATTTTGGAGTCACCAGAGGAGTAGGCACCCTGCTGATCAAGGAACAAGAGTTGAAGAAGTCTACTATGTAGAGGGACTCATGCACAATCTTCTGTCTGTATCCCAATTCTGTGACAAGGGATATTCAGTAAGATTCTCTAAGAACTCTTATCTTGTTATTAATGATTTAAATGAGCAGGTGCTACTAACTGGCCTCAGAAGAGGTAATATGTATCTTGCCGATTTTGCAAGCTGTCCAGCTGACTCATGTTTGGTTGCTAAAAGCTCATCAGAGATCAGCTGGCTCTGGCATAAGAAATTAGGTCATCTGAACTTCAAGACTCTCAACAAGGTTGCAAGGAAGGGTCTAGTCAGAGGTCTACCAAATGAGGTGTTTGCATCTGAGCAGAAGTGTGATACCTGTCAGAAAGGAAAGCAGACTAAAGCCTCATTCAAAGATGTGCAGAGTACTTCAACAACAAAAGCACTCCAGCTGCTTCATATGGACTTGTTTTGACCTGTCTCACCTCTTAGTTTCAGTGGAAGAAAGTACACACTGGTGATTGTTGATGACTATACAAGATTCACTTGGGTAGTGTTCTTGTTCAAGAAGAATGAGACTATGGTCAAGATGCTGGAGTTGTTCAAGAGGATT